>JAHDVE020007787.1:0-110974 GCA_022606495.2 Halesus radiatus
GCCCTAAACGGAATCGATACATTTCACCGTGTCAGATCTTAGTTCAATTGCGGACAATGACAGTACATTACAGACGAAGAGACGTTCCATCTGGTAAACGGAAACAGTGATAACGGAAGTGCCATTATTGACCATCGTAATAAAAGAATGCAAATAGAAAGTGAATTTTCCTCATATAAGCCCGCTGTAAAGGCGTTCTTAGACGGTCTTTTTTTTCATCCATTTTTGATGCAAATTATCTTTTTCTATAGAATTTTTTATAGAATTTTCCATAGAAAAAGATAACTCACGTGCAATCTGGATGAAAAAAAGTATCATCTAAGAACGCCTTAAAGGACTACATGAGCTTTGCGAGGGGAAACAAAATAAGGAACTCCAGTGAAAAATACAATGGGTTTAAAAATACATATTCATACATACCCGTACTGCAAACACCGATTCTGACTAAATAATTTATAAATCGTTATTTAAAAGTGAATAAAAAATGATCTCATCAAAACACCTTGTTATATTGGTACCATTGCATTTGGAACATCTGACGTCGCGTTAGCATTCTGTTTTTGGAATAGTATCAACATTTTTATTTTTCAAATTTGTTTTGTATTTTAAACATGTTTTTTTTTTAGTTTTGGAGAAATTTAAACTTAATTTGGGTGACTAAGCACTATAATTGTTGTTCAATAAAAAAAAAACTTTTATTGATGAAAGAAATTAGAGTATTCATGAGCAAAACAATTATCAATAAGGATATTACGATAATGTTAATGCTCAATACTATTATTATTCTTAGAGTTATAGTTTCTAAAAAGGATAATTTTACTATTTGTTTAGTGATGGTTTACTATGAATATAATATAAAATTATGTGTGGTAAAGCTCATCCTTGTTTGGACATTTGACATTCTAACCTCAAAACTGAACGGCCATAGATTTGGAGCATTATGGGGGGCTTTTAAAAATTGAAACATTGAACATTATTTTAACTATGAAAACTAACTTTAGGTATTTAAGTTTGAATGTCATTATTGATTAAAAAAAAAGTTTAATACGGACTGGAGTTCCTTATTTTGAAACGACATAATATTCAATTTTTTTTTATGTATATTTAATAGCTGCAGTTATTGTAGTTTTTCATTAGATGCGAAAGATTTAATTTTTCATTTGTTTAATTACACAAAATATCTATGGAAAATTACGTACTTACTTGCAAAACAAACACAGCACCAAAACGGTTAATGATGAAAAAATACTATAAATATGCATTATAATCTGATGCCTAATAATTAATAAATAAAAAGACACCATCGATTTTAAGAGGCTCCCAGAAACCTGAGATGCGAAAATACTTAATGTACGCAACACGATACTTGAAATAAACATACCTGTCGCTGGGCGGACACGGCGGGTCAGCGTGTATGGCCGAAGACAGGGTGGAAGCGATGGTTTGGTGGCCATCGTTGAACAATTGGCTACAAAAATAAACAAATAAAACACATTAAAAATAGAGCAAATGTTATTCATTTTCAATTTCTGTGTCGATAAAAGTGCAATGTGTTACATAATTATATTATAGTATGGTTTACATTAGCTACCTCACTAGCTCACTAGGTGACACCTGTTCAGGTAGATGTTACGACGATTGGGCACTGTTAAATTCAAATATTAACCTAATACATTAAAACAGTAATATTAGAATATTCAAACATTAATTTAAAGCGAATTTCGAATACATTATTATAAACGAGGTGACAATATTAAATAAAGCAGGTTATGTGTAAAAGTACAAATGGTTAGTGACTGAGTTGGCATCGCGTTTGGGTCTCACCCGGGCGTCGTGAGTTCAATTCCTCGGCCGGCTAAGTCCTCCCGACACAAGCGACATTTTCCGCTTACTGTGATGGTAGTAGGAGATTTTCAAATATTGTCAGGTTATTCGTAACCAGGGAATATTTGTCATTCTTTTAAATAATTTAAAAAAAAAATAAAAAATACGTTCTTCAAGACAATTTTTTGTTTTTGTTTATATTCCTATATTGTTACGTTATGTCACAAACATTAAACAGTTATACTTTTGTATTATTTAAAATAAAATAAATAAATACAGTGTAAATGCAGTACAGTAGGTTCCATTAAGAATGCAGTACAATAGGTTCCATTAAGAACGCAGTACAATAGGTTCCATTAAGAATGCAGTACAATAGGTTCCATTAAGAATGCAGTACAATAGGTTCCATTAAGAACGCAGTACAATAGGTTCCATTAAGAATGCAGTACAATAGGTTCCATTAAGAATGCAGTACAATAGGTTCCATTAAGAACGCACTACAATAGGTTCCATTAAGAATGCAGTACAATAGGTTCCATTAAGAATGCAGAAAGAATAGCAAGTTTCGTTTCATAAGGTCGTCACTTTCCTTGTGGTATTTTCTCATTAGCCATTCAGTGGTGTTTTTGTTGAAGGAATACAAACCGATGGCCGTCCGGCACACATCTATACGTCTGTTTTTAAATTCTCTGCACCATTTGCGCACGGTTTTCGCACTCATACACTGTTCTCCGTACACTTCATGTGGCTGAAAATGAATGTCTAGCGAGGTTTTGCACACAGAGCATAATTCACACCTGGCGAGTGCAGCGAGTGGAAGTTCCATCGCAAACGGCTGCCACGCCGAGACTAAGCGTCGCAGAGAGTACAACATGGTGGGGATTTGTAGTGGGGGAACCACGCTACACGCCAGTGTTGCCGGATCGCGCGTAAAACCATTCCTCGCGATCGACACATCTTCGATTAGCGACCTTATCATTGTACACTTGCTAGATTCACATTCATTTAACTAAGCCATGGTTGTCGTTGAAACAGATTTAGAATATTTCAAAATAAATAACAAAACAACTGATACAGAAAAGCGATGAGTCGTTCGTGAACGAGCCATTCATTTGTGGCGGCTAATTTCTGCATATCTCATATAGTCGATAGTATTCTTACGCATTTCTATGATGACGCATCTTTAAAGAAGGTCCTCTGTTATAATTTGTTTATATAAAATCAACGTATACCTGTCTAATTTCTACAAGGCTAAATTATGTTCGCGACCGCAGGACTTGCAATTAATATTTGGCACCATGACGCATCTTAAAGGAGTTGTTTTTAAGGGTTCACATTTGTGTGTAGAGATAAGAATAATTACCACATTTACATGTGTGGGCTCTGTACAACACGTGAACGGTGCCTGACAGTCTGGCATCTGATACCTGTACACTGGGAGCTGGGAGTAGTATGAACTGGGAGTCAGCTCTTAATATGTGCCAGCGCTTACAATAGGGTATTTTCAAAAACTACTGATACCGTTTAAAATTTGCGGAAGATTTAAAGTTTTTATTTTTAATTCTGATAATCGCACTAAAAATGTATAATTTTAATATTTTCATTTGTAATTATTGATTTTAAAAACCATCTAAAACCTCACATTCCGATACGGTTGGAACTGGCTACAACTTCATTATGATGTAGATAGCTCTAGTGGCTGTCTCCGACGTTGGTCGGCGTGACGTCAACAACGCCATATTCACAAACAAAAACCAACATGTCGTTTTGGCAGCAATTAAAATGGCCATTTTAAATCGTTGCAGAAAATTCATTCAATGTCATTATTATCGTAATTTCATTTCTTAATTTTTGTAGACAATGAAAAGAAAGAGTGGAAATTCCCTATAAAAGATTATATAGGTCTCACTGGCCGCATACGGTTGGAAGCAGCTGTGACTCTTGTGCGGTGCTCGCATAAAAATAAAACTATGCTCGCATCAGCCTTGAATTCGTTAGGATCTCTCTTTCGTATTACGGTCACTCGCAAATTCACCACACATGCGTCTCAGTTATCGCATTGTGATATTGATTCTAGTATTAAGATAACCTAACAAATAAAGAGAAAAAAATTACACTTTTTGCCGTTTGTATGAAAAATCTCCGCAAGGGCGCTTTAAAAATGTAATAACTAACATAAATAAACGTTAAATAATCGTATTCAATTAAAATTCAAAACTCAAAACAAAAAATCCAGCTCACAAACATCGACAAAAACAAAATTAATATGTTAGGTTATGTCAAAAACATACACCGGCTTTATGAAAAAAGTAATGACTTACCTTATAATAAGCCGGTAGAGCAACTCCCTATTCTTGACAACGTTCTTCGTGTCTATTTCTTGAGTTTCCTTCATTGTATGTCTTTAATTTCAATATAAAGGTAAAAAAATATTTATTTATTTGACACAACTGACGTTTGACAAACTCCAAACTGTTTGCGGGAATATTCCATAGACATTAGCGTTGCGACAGCTTGAATAACAGCAAATCAATTGATACAACAATGTTATACAATAATAGGCTTTATAAAATAATGTTATAAAGTTTATTATTACATGGTTTCTGCTGAACCGTGTTATTCTGTGTGGTGACGCCTTGTTTTTTAATCGATATGGCTGCTGCGTGCGCACTGTAGTGGCCTTGTATATTTATATTGGTCGAGTAAGAACTGTCGACAAATTAAACTTTGTTATTTCACTGTTTTTTGTAAAACGTATTGATTTATAATTTTTTTTATTATAATATTTTATAATGTGATTATTATTTGAGTATATATATCAAAAGGTATCTAACGACAATTTAAGTGTTTTATTTTATTTTTTTATTTGAGAGCTGCGTTCACTATGATAATTTTTATTTGTAAAATATATTTTAGATTTTTAAACCATATTTTTTTTTAAAGATATATTTCCCACGTGGAAGTTGTCATAGCGAAAAAGCATTCAAGTTTAGAACAAAGTGTAAATAGTTGTTTGATACGTTTTAATATTGAGGTACTCATTTATTAGCGTTTAATTTTATTTTTTATTATTAATTACTTTCCTATAGATGAAAAATTTAATAGTTATTTAAGAACAAAAAAAACTGATATAATTCAATATATGTATTCAGGAAATTACACAAATTAAAAACGTTAAAATAATGAGAAATAAAAAAAAAAAACTTTTTTTTACATAAACTTACAAACAGGAAGCTCTGGGAAAATAAATTCCTTGAGGGCTAATGTCATATTTGGTGATGCTGTGATAGGATTCTTTTTAAGGCCATCCACCGGCTAAAATTTTAACGAAATCTACTTGCAGTATTTAATTAATAATCTATGATATATCTAGGCCAACAAATTCTTAAACCGAAAACACACGATTTTGCATTACTTCCCATTGCATCGCCTTAAGGAAAAGAAGTAGTTGAAGTTATGGGAAGGAAGAAGGTATGATGGGTGGGTAGGAATCTGGGGGGTTAGTGTGACGGACGAGTTCAGTGTCAGACGTATCCTTCGCCAAGACCTGAACAAACCTCACCCCCATGTCACTTTCCGTAGCGAACTACTTGGGACAACCTATAGCAGACGTGTTGGTTATCCAATGAATCCCAGACCCGCCTCCCAAATTGAGAAGTAAACTAAAAACATTTGTTATTTGCAGGTGCTGCTGACCGGCTGCCGCTGCGTGGAGCTCGACTGCTGGGACGGCGAAGACGGCAGCCCCGTCATCTACCACGGCCACACACTTACCACCAAGATTCCCTTCCGCCGGGTCGTCGAGGCTATCTCCCGCGCCGCCTTCGCTCGCTCCCCCCTCCCCCTCGTACTCAGCATCGAGAACCACTGCAGCCCGCCGCAGCAGGTCGTCATGGCCGACACCTTCAAGGTAACTCACATTAGTGTGATGTGTGGAAGAGTGACGGGTGACAGTCCGCTTTTGGCTAATGATCGTTTTTGTGTGTTCCCCAGGCCGTGTTCGGCGACAGATTGGTGACTTCCTTCATGACGGAGTGGGACCAGGCGGACGAGCCTCGCCTGCCATCGCCCGCGCACCTCAAGGGCAGGGTGCTCATCAAGAACAAGAAGATCTTCAGACACGAACTTCCCACTATACAATCCCATCCGCAGCAGACCAGGTTAGCCGTCAGCCCCAACTCTCTTTGCTCTAATTCCTTTGCAATTGTCTGCGATGCAAGTCTTGACCGACTCCTGGATCGTAAGCCTTAAACTTGTAATGTTCGAACAGATCGAGACCTTTGTTGCAGGTGAGTTTTTGTGTGCTTGATAACAGCTTGGCAATAATAAAAAACTTTAAGAATTCTTGTGAACTCTTTCAATGCACAAAATGTAAGTTCGTCTGTGTGGGGCTCAAATGACAGCATTCGACTCCAATACATTTAACACTAGCAAATATAATAATAACCTCAGTGTTTGCGTGTATGCGTACATACCGTTGTTTTTTTCTGTAGCTCTTGTATATCTCATTTCGTATTGTGTATTTTGTGTAATTGGACATCGGTCCGTTAATATAAAAATAAATACATTTTTTATTGTTTCAGAGGCCAGAGCAATGGCGCTACCAAACCCATTGCCGACCCCCTCCGCAACAGTTCGCTGGTGTCCGCGCAGAGCGCTTGCTCCTCTTCCTCGGTTTCGGAATACTTCTCCGATGAGGAGTACGATGATGATGACGAGGAAATTGACGGTAAATATGTTATTAGATCAATAAAATAATAAGGATAAATTCCCCAATTCCCCAATTCCCCGTATATGTGCGTATAACTCACAATGTAACAATCTCGAATAACCTTCAGAAGCATCGAACCGAAATAATGCGTACGATATCTCTGTGGTGAAATTCGCCTTGTCATTGTTTGAAGGCCGAAAAGGTTTTTTTTAATGATGACGAATGATTCTATATTTACTTTTATTATTACATATATTAACATTACACATAGACATTTATCGACTGATAATTAATCTACAATCCTAAATATTCCCTCCCCGATATGATATTTACACATCTGTAGTAATATCATCAAATTAATTACAGTGCTTCCACAGAACTTCAAACTTAGCTATAGAGTTTTTGACAATATCTTTCTTTTAGCCTCGTTTTTTTAGAGTTAGAGATAGGGAGGGGGATGGGGGATCGATCTAGTTGAAGTGTAATATACGTATAATATATATATATATATATATATATATATAATATTACGAATGATTTCATTCAAACAAAACAAAAAGATATTGCTCTCCTGCCTCCATCGAATCCACACTAAATTTAGCATCTCAGAAGCTGGGTTTACTGTACATGGCCTGCAGATACTGCAGATAATACACAACAGCTGACCCTATACAAATCCCAAGTACTTGACACTGTTGAGTTTGGCAGCCACCTCGGGTCGGGAGCCCCAAAATATCTGAAAAAAAACCTTGACTCCGTGCGGAAACGGGCGGTCCCTATCTTAACAAAGCTCCGAGGTACTAGCATCATTGATTCTTTCGGCACTTCTGTATTTCCTCCCTCCTACAACATGGATCTCTTCAAGACCCAGGTTCACTCCTTCCTATCCTCCAAAAGATCCTCCACACAGCAGCCCCGAAGATGATGATAGGCTTTGAGAGAAAACATTTCTCTATATTAGTTGCAATGTGACATAAAAACAGTAGTCCTTATGTTGGCCTATATCATCATTCCAGAGAAGGAGCTCCACAACATCCTGAGTTCGCTGGACGAGAAGGCGGAGATGCGTCCATCCCTCTCGCAGTACCCGGGCTTCCGGCGGAGCGAGGGGGACGGCGACAGTCCCCGGCAGCAGCCCGCCTCCGCCGCGGGCAAGCGGGGAAACCAGATCGCCAAGGAGCTGAGTGATCTGGTCACTTATGTTCAGGTGAGGTATACCCATCGAAGGTTTTCTCACACGAGGCGATGCTACTTTTTAATGTTTTTAATTTTCTTTTTATTAACGGACCATTGTCCAATTTTTTACAGAAACTCTGTACTATATCATCTTTGGGGATGCTGTGTGGAGGGTCTTATAGAAGATAGGAAGGAGTCAACTTGGGTCTTGAAGAGACCCATGTTGTAGTATGGAAGAAACACAGAGGCCGTCAGATCATTCCACAGCCGAGCTGTTGAACACTGGAACGAGTCGTAGAAGCGACCCGTTCTCATATGACAAATGTTAACCGTGTGCAAATGTTGGGCGTGCAATGTACTCGTATGTAGAAGTGATACCGTGTTGCCCGTTTTAACCCTCTAAGGGCTGGTATTTCAATATAATAATAATTATTATTGTTAGTATACTTAATATGGTTTTCGGTGCTGAGAGAACATTCAACACAAAGCCTGAACTAAATTTTAGTAGAGTCCATCTTAGACGTATTAAATTATATTCTTTGCAGTTTATTTTGGTAAAGACTGTCAAAAATTATTTATAATTTCTTCAAAAGATTGGTATTCGCTTCGTGTCGTCATTATAAATAAATTAATTAAAAATTACTTCGTATTCACCTTTTTATATATACACAGTTATTAACATGTTTCGAAAGCGATGCTTTCTTCATCAGGAATATATAGAATACTAAAAAATAACAAGGTCAAGTATAGATTCATTAGGTCAAAACTACACCTGCTTTAATCAATTTTTGTTTATGTTTATAATTTGTCTATTTTTACATTATTGTGACTAACTAACTAACTGACCATCACGCCGTTTCTCCTCAAGGGTAGGCAGAGAGGACGGACCGCCAAACAACTCGATATCGGCATACACTTATTGCTTCATTCACATTCACACAACTTCTCATACATTTTCTTCTGTTATTCCAACTTCTGACATGGCCCGACTCAAGTATTTGATTCGTTTGATTGTGCCATGTCTTCTTCGGACGTCCCCAGCTTCTTCTTCCATTCACATTCGCATCATATATTCTCCTTACACTCCTTTCTTCATTCATTCGCTCTACGTGCCCGAACCATCTAAGCGTCCCTTTCTTAATCTTGCTCTTTACGCTTACTTCAGCCTTGCATTCTTTACGAATCTCAACATTTTTCACACTATCATACATGGTTTTACCACACATTCGTCACAGAGATCTCATTTCTACAGCATTCAGTGTACTTTCATCCTTCCTCTGCCAATTCCATTAGAGAATACTAAAAATAATGATGTCAAGTATAGACTAAGTATTCCATGTTTATGTCAAGTATAGACTAAGTATTCCATGTTTATGTCAAGTATAGACTAAGTATTCCATGTTTATGTCAAGTATAGACTAAGTATTCCATGTTTATGTCAAGTATAGACTATGTATTCCATGTTTATGTCAAGTATAGACTAAGTATTCCATGTTTATGTCAAGTATAGACTAAGTATTCCATGTTTATGTCAAGTATAGACTAAGTATTCCATGTTTATGTCAAGTATAGACTAAGTATTCCATGTTTATGTCAAGTATAGACTATGTATTCCATGTTTATGTCAAGTATAGAATAAGTATTCCATGTTTATGGTTTGTTTATACTTGACATTATTATTTTTAAGTATTTTATATATTCCTGATGAAGAAAGCATCGCTTTCGAAATATGTTGATATGTATATATTAATAAGACGGTGATTACAAAATAATTTTAATTAATTTAAAAATCATTTGAATGCAATGGTACCAATATAACGAGGTGTTTTGATGAGATGTTTTTTTATTCACTTTTAAATAACGATTTATAAATTCTACGTACAATTATATACAATAAAAGTTATATATTCAGAATCGGCGTTAGCTGATCTGTATGAATATATATTTTAAAAGACATTATATTTTTCACTGGAGTACCTTATTGCGGTATGCTATGGGGGTAAGGGTAATGGGGAAATGAAGAAGATGGGGACATACTTACCTATTCAGATCTGGTCAATAAACATGACTAAAGCCAGGGCGATTCTGACAGAATCTACCACACTATCTTTTCTTTGTTTTATACATGAACTCCGCACAGGAGGCCCTGTGGAAAATGATTTCTCTCAGGGCTTATGTCATCTTTGAGGATGCTGTGTGGAGGGTCTTTTCGAGAAAATGAATGAGTGGGAAGGAAACACAGAGGCCGGCAAATCATTCCACGTAGAAACAACCCATTCTCATCTGACAAAAGTCAACCGTGTACAAACGTTGGGCGTGTTTCTTGACTATGCACCGGTGCCGGAAGGATCAAAAACACAAATTTCTCAGAGCATCTTCCATTGAAATACCGGTAGAACAAGGACAGCATTCCTACCTGACACCTATGCTCTAAAGGCTGCAATCCGCTTCTTAACACTATTTTGTGACCTCTCTCAGATGTATTCAGATTTGCCAATTTTTATTCGCTCTCACCCACCCAAAGCCGGCAGATCTCTTCTAATCGTCATCCATGTCTTCTATTTCTCAACAACTATCCTTTGCGTTACTAATGTGTTCACTTTCTTCTCAGGCCATAAAATTCCGGGGCCTAAATCCAGGGCCTGGTCTGGACACCGTTGGGTTGACATCGGCAGTTCGCTCTCCACACCAAGCGACCGTGCCCCCTCCTCCCGCGGCCAGGAGCTTCGATTCTTCGGAGAGTGGAGACAGCGGAGGAGCACAGGTAATGGACACCTTCAAGCATACACCACCGTCCTTATGGCTGTAAACTGTAAAGCTATGCTATATGTACTCTTGA
Source organism: Halesus radiatus (assembly GCA_022606495.2). NCBI lineage: Eukaryota > Metazoa > Arthropoda > Insecta > Trichoptera > Limnephilidae > Halesus > Halesus radiatus. The sequence goes on from JAHDVE020007787.1 coordinate 10,551, forward strand.
CACTAGATCGAATCAAAATGACATAAAAACCATTCTTTATTATAAAACCACTTTCGGACAAAAAAAAACTACACATTATGCAACAAAAACCACAACATCCTTCCTCCAGATATCAAAAGAATAGAAAATGAGTACAAGTCAAGAATTAAAGTATGAATGAAAGAGATCAATGAAACAACCTTAAAAATAATACTAAAAACACAAAAAGGCACACCTAATTAAATGACATCAAACTAAATAACTCTAGTCTGCCTCGGCACAGGACCCCCTAGTGAGGAGGACTAAGAAAAAAATGCTAAAAATTAAATAATTTACAAAATATAATAATTGTTACATCATTTTTTATTTTAAACTGTTATTCTGTAAACATTTTTATACTTACACTTTATTTTATGTTCTCACAAATACTTTATATGTATAGTAGCTAATAATTTTTTAAATTTCTTCAAACCATTGGTATTCACTTTGTAGCGTCATTATTAATAAATAAATTAAAAATTACTTTGTAATCACCACTTTATTAATACATACATATCAACATGTTTCGAAAGGGATGCTTTCCTCGTCAGGAAATTATTAATTCTAATTATGCATTCTGTATATTCCTGATGAGGAGAGCATCGCTTTCGAAACATGTTGATACGTATATATTAATAAAGTGGTGATTACAAAATAATTTTAATTCATTTATTACTGTCAACTGCTCACAACCGTCTGGAGACAGAGAGACTATGGCTTCCCCAATTGGGGTATTTTGTGAGGCTGAAATTATTGAGGAGGGGAAGGAGACAGGGAAGAGGAAGGAGGGAAAGTACCTGGCTATTAAGATCTGGTCACCAAACACTACTAAACCCTCTTCAAGCAACGTTTCGATTCGAATTGTGCTCTTTCACCAGGGCGATAGTGACATAACGTGCCGCAAATATACTACATATTATTGTGAAATAACACAATTTAATCAAATAAAATTTACTTGCGCACGTCGGGATTTGAACCCGCGACCTCCGGATTCATAGCCAAGGATCGTAACCACCCAACCACGGAGACCGTCAAAGTTTTAAATTACAGAAAAGTTTTCAAACAATCTTTCCGAAACACCATTGTATTTTTTGTGTTTTTTTTTTCAATTGTACAAAAAAAAGTCAAAATATTTTTTTAAATGTTACATTAACCGGTGAAGGTTTCGCTGAATTCATTAACAATTATTGTGATTATTTTGTAAAAGTATGCATCTAAAGCATCTGCGTATAAATATCATTGACGTACAAAATAAACAATAGAGATCCGAGATGTGAGCCTTGTGGAATTCCTGGTGGTATATCTTAAAGTTTCACGCGCCATACTAGGATTGTCCATGTATTATGGCGGACAAAGTCCATAAGGATAACATATGATAAGATTTGGAAGAATTTACGAAATATTTAAGTAATCGGGAGTTTGTAGAATTAAAATAATTTGAGGTTATTAAAACCATTCAAATAATTAGAATTATTGAATGAATTGGAAGGATTTTTATAAAATAAAAGAGATAAATAATTTAATAAATTAAATCAAATAAAATAATTAAATGAAGTGTACTGGACGCTCACGCCAGTGACATCAACTATCGCCGGCTTCCTCTTCAGGAACCTTGGCTAAGAATTTTCAGATGAAACAATGACTTCACGAAAGTTGTTGGACAACTGGCTGGTTGAACCAGTCTTATCCCTATTTATAGCGATACATCGTACAAGTTTCTAGACGTGTTATTATCAGCAATTATTCTTATCTCTACAGGAATGCATGGGGTAATAAAGGAACAAAGAAACATATTTGCAAATGCGTCACAGAGCCGAAAATTAATTAGTTGAGCGGGTAATTCAATGTTGAAAGCCACAGACACGTGAAGGGAGATATCAGTTAAACAAAGGACCTCATCAAATATGAGTAATGTATGAGTTGCTTAATTATTTCAAATATGATATTTCAGGTAATAGGTCTCTACTGTCCGATACAAGGAGTAAGAGCACTAATAGTAACAGAGGATTTGTTTTAAATAAAGCAATTGAAAGAATTTGGGGAAGCAAAGGAATCAGAATGCTTCATATTTGTGTCTCTGAATCGACCATTTGACCTCAGTCCTGACTATTGTGGATAACTCGCCCCGATCTTGCCTTGCAGACGGTGCGACGGAGCGGCGCGCCCAACCCGCAGCACCCGGTGTACCAGTGCTGCACGCTGGGGGAGCCGCTGGCCAAGAAGGTCTGCAGGAAGCATCCGCAGGCCACCATCGCGCACACGCTCACACAGCTCATGAGAACCTATCCGGCTGGGTAAGTTTTTAGTTTTTATAATGAAAAAAACTAACTTACTGTAGTATGGTAGTGTCCATTGTTTCAAAGAGATGGCACTGTCCGTAGGGTGGTTCAAGTGTGAGTCATTAGAGAGCTCTCAAGTTGTTTTTGTAATGGACCTCTTATTATCATAACTTAATTAGAACCCCGAGTAAATCTGGCTTCCGAGACACTGGACATCTTGTACAGGGCTAGCAAATTCTTCAATAGTGACCAACTGCTAATCCTTTGCAAATCACCAGTACGTCCAACAGTTGAATTTGGAAATCACCTCTGGGCTGGAGCTCCCAAATACTTGCTTGATTTTTTCCAATGAGGTCGGTTCCTCTGATTTAAAATCCGTCGTTAACAAACCGACTGCCATCTTTGATGCACAGACGCGATGCACGTATGCTAAGTCTGTCCCACAGATATTTCAATGGAGCCTCCGTGCCGGTGCACGTTCGTGAAACTCGACGGACACAAGCGGAACATCCGTTCAAAGGGGTCGTTTCTCTGACTCGTTTTTGTGTATATCAGCTCGTATGTGGAACGAGCTACTGGCATATGTCTTTTCTCGTACATTTAATCCAGGCCTCTTCAAGGTCCGCATTAACAAATCCCTTCCTACAGCCCCTCCTTAATCCGCCTCACAACGTTGTCTAACCAGGTAGCGCTATGTTACCCTGTATGTAGTCTGTATATACAGGGGTGCTCTTGTGAGGTGTCACATAAAAATAAAATAAAATAATATACTGGCTAACCATCATGCCGTTTCACCACACAAATCTGTCTTGGTACATACTTCTTGCTTCATTCATATTTATACACCGTCTTATATACAGTCTTCTGTTATTCCAACTCTTGACTTGGCCCGACTCAAATATTTGGTTCATTTGATCGTGTCATGTCTTCCTCGGGTGTCCCATACTTATTCTAAGTCTTTACTTCTTGCATTTCCGCCTAATAAATATATAACTGAGTCAATGCTAATGCGAGGGTCTGGGTCCAGTGGGTGGTGGTAGTCCGGGGTGGATCCAGGGTCAGCGGTGGTCAAAAATGATGGAGAAGGCAAGTCGGTAGAAGCAGCAAGTTTGTCCGACAACACCTATCTCCCTCGCACCGCGTTGCCTAGCTCTTTCGTTTACTTTTCCATTCTTAACAAACGGTAACGGGACACTCCCCGCCACCTGCACAATATATGAACATAGGCCAGTTATGAACATCAAACATTTATTTTCCGATTGGTCCCGGCCCCGTACAAGTGCTGACAATATAATTATTAAAAATAAATGTAACTAAAAACTATGTATTTCATTGGTTAACTGTAAGAAATGGGATGTGCCTGTAAGTTGTAGATGTAGTTGTACTTCATACTTTTGTTGGTGCAATAAAGATTTTTTAAATTTTTAATTTTTATATTTGGAATTTGGCAATCTTTCTACATGTCCAGCCCATTGGAATCCTTTGCGCCTACAGAACAATGATCAAAGAATAAACAATCTATCTGTCACTGAAACTGAGTGGTGTTTGCCTTCCCGTAATATCTAATTGCATTTCCAACCTCTATCTACAGGCTCCGAATCGACTCCTCCAACCTGGACCCCACGCAGTTCTGGTCGTGCGGCATCCAGATGGTGGCCATGAACTACCAGACCGAGGACGCGGCCATGGCGCTCTATACAGCCATGTTCGAGCAGAACGGCTGCCAGGGATACGTGCGCAAGCCCAACGTCATGTGGGACCCTGCGCACATCATGTACCGCAGGTAATTGTTGCACGCACAAAATAGGCTAACGTGCTACGTATATTGGAGGAGGTACTGAAGGAAGTACCTTTTGGTTTCCCTCCTCGGTCCAGACTAAAATGCTCTACCTTCACAACCTACAAGCTCCGTGTAAAATGTCATAGTCGTAAAAAGCATTTACGCTGTGGCTTGCCATAATTATAATGTAAACGCGTAAATCTGTTTTGAACCACTTCAACTTAATATAATAATCTTGACCGATTTCGAAAGTACCCTTCCTTCATCAGGAATATATTAATGAAGTTACTGTTTGTACTTACTGAATTAAATATATATAATATGTTATTAACTATTTGGTGCATCCCTGAGTTTCGTCATCGGCTCATAAATCTGAGTGATACGTAACTCAATCTTATCAATATTACTCAATAATATTACCTTTTTTTAGTTCTCAATTTTAAGCAATTTTTTCTCCTCATAGAACCAACCAGTACCTATCAAACATATTTACTTAATTGTTTACTCTATATTATATGTTTTTCTCATTTCTTCACAAGTACTTAACTATTACACTATACTCAAATTATCCGGTATACGTAAACGATTACTACATACTATTTTTTTTCTTATCTCTTTGAACTTAACTTTTAATCTATATTATTTTTTTTATTTTTTTTATACGAATACCTCACAAGAGTCCCAACTGCTCCCAACCATCTGGAGCCAGTGAGACTATAGCATTCCCGATTGGGGAATGTTGTGAGGTTGAAGGTATTGGGGAGGAGAAGGAGAGGGGGAAGAGGAAGGTGGGCAATACCTGGCTATTCAGATCTGGTCACCAAACACGGCTAAAAGCCATTTCAAGCAACGTTTCAATTCTGAATGGTGGTCTTTCACCAGGGCGATACTGAGAGTATCTTCCACTCTAGAACGTGCACAAATATACTATATATTATTTTTAAATGAATTAATTGTGAAACAACACAAATTAATTTAATAAAAATTACTTGCACACGCTGGGATTTGAACCCGCGACCTTCGGATTCGTAGTCGAGAGCCTCACCCCTCGACCATGGAGGCCGTCAAGTATTATACTATACTCAAATTATCTGGTATACACAATTGTTTTTTCTATACTATTCTTCACATCTCTTTATACTTAATTATTATACTTTTTCTAGATATATTATATTACCATCAATACTAGATTTTTTCCCTTCTATTTTTGTATAATGGCACTTAATATGAACTAAACTTGTCAATTTGACTGTCCTAAAACGGGATTTGTTCCTAGTTGGACAGTCAAAGCTTTCTTACATTTTATTGTTAAATAATGTGTGTTAAATAAATAAAGTACAATATAAAATAATGATAGGCATACATGAATATTTAGGTGTTGTAGTGCCGACCAAGGTGGAGGGGGTAATTAGGGGGTTTTCTAGAGGAACTAAACTAAAACCAAAATTCAAAATAATCCAGAAGAGAGCAATAAGACAAATTTTAAAGTGTAAAAAATATAAATGAATACAGAAAATGGATATGAGTGTTAAACAAAGAATTGACTATATCATTGTAATTTTTATTTACAAAGTTTTAACAATTTACTGCCACCTTACTTTAGAGGCAAACTACAAGACTGAAAGAAGACACATATTTAAAATACAAGATTGTTTACTGTATGAAGGCACTACAGCGTATTTAGGCGTAAAAATTGATCTCAATCTAAAGTGGACTGACCACATTAACAAAATTAAATAATTTACTTACTTTTTTAAAACAATCAGGAATGTCTTCATTACAAAAGATTTTATTAAGATCTACATGGCTCTCTGCCAATCACTATTAGAATATGGTATTATCGGATGGGGCAGTGCTAATGGTAATATTCTTAATTTACTCATTGGAAAACACAAAAAGCCATCATGAATCTAACGAGATGAATCTAATGAATCAATCTAACAAGGTTATCACAAAAACCAATAAAATGCTTGGATTCATAATTCGAATTACAAAACCTTTTAGCAACATAAAGACTCTTTACTCCCTTTACACAGCGTATATCCGCCCTCACTTAGAATATTGCACACCGATATGGACACCTTTGTACCAAAACCATATTGAGAGAATCAAAAGCATTCAACGCAAATTATTTAAACATATAAATTACAAACTTAACTTACTCTTTGCAAATAATACCAAATCCTTAAAATTCCATAATTTTATCACGCTTTAAACGCGACGCTTAATATTTGATCAAATCTTGTTATTTAAAATTATTAATAATAGCCTGGACTCGCCAGAACTCATTCACTTTATAAACTTTCACATACCGTCAAGACCAATCCGACAAACCGATTTGTTTTATTTGCCCGCTTGCAGGACCAATCTCAGGATAAATTCTCCAATTCCCCGTATTTGTGCGCAATATAACGCACAATTTCACAATATCGACATTCTTCACAATACCCTCTCAAAATATTGAACCGCAATAATACATACGACCACAAATTGTGATGCACGCCTCTTAAATGTATCGAGAGCATCTCCTGTCCCGATCCTATCTTCCTCTTCCTCTCCTCCTTTACTTCTTATTTTGTTTTTTGTAATAAAACACACTTACTTAACCACTTTTAGCATAAGAAACTTTGTTGGCTTACCTTTTGTAAAACTTCCTTTGTATATAAATCTGTACTAAAAGCTGTTTGTTTCTTACAAATAAATAAATGAAAATGATACTTAAAGTCCCTGTAAGAACTAGTACTGACGAAATCTTCAACAAACTTAACATTATACCAATAAAACAATTATACCATAAAATAATGGAAGAAGGAGCCGGTGACGCTGAGGAAGACATGGCACGATCAAGTGAATCAAATACTTGAGTCAGGCCATATCAGAAGTCGGAATAATAGAAGTCAATGTATGAGACGATGTATGAATGTGAATGAAGCATGAAGTGTATGCCAAGATTGAGTTGTTTGGCGGTCCATCCTCTCTGCCTACCCCTGCGGAGAAACGGCGTGATGGTTAGTTAGTTTCTCTAAAACCATATTACTTTACATTCATAATTACAAAAAGAAAAGAAATAACAACAATCACACATATTAGAAACACTCAACAGATCTCGGAGTCAAAAACACATACAACAAGGAACTACAAACACAACATTTGGACAAAAAACTTCTTATTCTATGGTACTAAACTCTACAACAAAATCCCACTCTCCTTCAAAAATCACAACATCCATTATAAATTTTAAAATCAAATAAAACACTGGATACGTTACACAGGGAGATCTGAAATAGTAAATATAAACCCGAAACCACTCAACTACGCTCAAAACACCTCACCTTACAATTATTATTTTTTTTCCTCAAGTACATCAATTTAATATAATGTAATTAAATATATTGTAAATGAAATCCTGAACATGGAAATCCCATTGAGGATATTATATATCATTATTTGTTATTTTGTCATAAAGAAAGAAGATAATAAAACATTACTTTTATTAACATATGGCTTACTCCCCAGCGAAATAAAAAATTTACCTCGATTAAGCATGTTTAGAGTAAGATGTAAAAATTTGTAATTAGAAATATGTAAAAAATACATAATTTAATAATAATAATAAGTTAGTATACAAGAACACGTGAAGTGGAACTATTTTACATACACATCTTCTTATCCTTGTCCTACTCGGGTCTAGGACCCATCGCATCGACAAGGCGTCCCTGTCCTGTGCTACGTTAACGGCATCCGTCCATAGTAGGCCCAGCCTCTCCTCGCACAGCCTCTGGAGTTGCTTCTCCCACCTGTGTCTGGGTACTGTACGTCTTCTCTCTGGAATAGCACCCAGGGGAATTCAACCTTCTGGCATTCTTAACACGTGCCCAAGCCACCTCAGTTGCGATTTTTCTACGAAGAGTAGTAGTGGTTCGATGTTAAACTAATCCCGGATAATCGAGCTTCTTATTCGATCCCATCTCGTGACTCCTGCAACTCTTCTCAAAAATCTCATTTCGGCAGCTTGGACCCTAGAACATGTACGCTCATTCGACATCCAGATCTGGTGACCATAAACAAGCATAGAACTATTTTATGTTTATTAAATAAATAAAATAATAATTTACTGGTACGTTCAAAGTCAATTCCACTATAATTATTCTATATGGTCCCCTCACTAAAAAAATTCAACATAAGCTTCTAAGATATGTTAACTATAAACTCAGTTTACCTATTGAATCTGTAAATTACAATCACTTAATGAAAGAGCTAAAATTATTAAAACTGTCAGATAGAAGACTTGTTTCTGACCTAACTTTTATTTTCAAAATTGTTAATGGTTTTATAGACAGCACTGAAATAGTCAGCATACTTAAATTTAATATTCCAACTAGAACTACTCTATCTAAAATTTTATACAATTGTAACAATAATTTCAGGACTGAGTCATTCAAAAATTCTCTTGTACCTAGACTCCACGCAGAAGGTAATACATTTTCAGACATAACAGATATGTTCAACTGCTTGGAATACAAATACAAACAGACGATTATTGCATACACCTCAACTATTATTAATATATGTGTCTAGAGTATAAGTATCAGTGAATGTGGGGTATATTTTGAATATTCGCCTCTGTAGCTAATTATTTGAAATGGTATAATAAATAAATACTTCTTCTTTTAGCAAATATGTACAAGTGAGCGAATATTGTTTCAGGTTCAATCCCCTGGAGCGCGAGTTCGAGGGGCTGCACAGCTGGCGCATCACGCTGTCCGTGGTCTCGGGGCAGTGGGTAGCCGGAGGCCCCGTGCGGCCGCACCAGCTCGCCGGCGTGCGGCTGTACGACCCGCTGGTTGAGGTTGAAGTGTGCGGACTGGTGGCCGACCAGGCCAGGAGGCGCACGCCCGCCGTCACGGCCAACGCGCTCAACCCGGTGTGGAACGAGACCTTCACCTTCAGGGTTTGTTCTTATGTCTTAATTTAACTTTCTTTTATTCTATGTTTATTTATTTACGGACCAATGTCTAATTACGCAAGACACATAACACGAAATGAAATAATGAGAATGTTTGATAATGGCTTTGAATGTCGAAACAGCTGAAATAATAATTAGAAACTAAAATACATGCAGAACTTCATAATAATACTTAATTTGATTTAGTTAAAATTTAATTTTTATTAATTATTTAAATGCAATCTTCTACCGCTGACTAAATAGTCGTACACACCTTTATCTAGCAGAATCGCTAAATAATGAGTTATTACTTCAGGTGGTGTTTATGGATCTGGCCTTTCTGAGGTTCACCGTGTACGACGCGGACACCAACTACATGCTCTCCCAGAGGGTGCTGCCTCTCAAGTGCCTGAGGTCTGGATATCGCCACGTCAGACTGAGGTGAGTAGCTTTTCATTACAAGGTATTATTAATGAAAATACACTCAGATCATAAGGCCTGTGTACTTTACCTTACGGATTCTTTTATAATCCTTTATCTATCTAGGGCTTGTAACAATATCCTAGGAATTGTATAATACCCTTCACCTTTTCTATCTAACTAGTAGTGTGGCGGTTTGGCCTTATTACTGTTACCATCTCGTGGTTTGATTTACTTGACTGAATTTACGTTGGATTATTTGTGCTCTTCGGGAAAAGATCTTAATGAACTTGAAGAAGCCCATGTTGTAGGATGGAGAAAACATAGAGGCCGACAGATCATTCCACAGCCGAGCTGTTGAACATAAGTACGAGTTGTAAAAGCGACCCGTTCTTATGTGACAAATGTCAACCGTTGGGTGCGCATTTGGCGTGTTTCCCGACTACGCACCGGTTAATTCGTCTGGTAGTACGGAGCGTGAATTGTATATAGTTTATTGAATTCTGGTAATAACATAATGTTTTTGTTAACCTACCAGGTCCCCCTCCAACAAGCCCCTGCAGCTGGCTTCGCTGTTCATCTTCTCACGCTCCGAGCAGGAGGGCTGCGGCCTGCGGGGCCCCACGCACTTCCTGCCCGTGCACGGGGTCACCTCCAACGAGCCGTACACCATCCTCAAAGTGTCAGAGGATACCACAGCCGAAGAGGTGAACGACCAAACGCGCTGTACTAAACTTATTTGCAACAACGGATCATTATTGTTTGATTTCATTCTACTACACAAAACCGTTATATTCATAGCGAAATTCTTACTTGAGACGATTTATCAAATTTTCAGTGTTTCTAATAACAGAGCAAATAATACATGGAGATGCCCTGACAGGCAAGGGGAAGAAACCAAAATAAGGGGGGCGACCTTAGGCGAGTCACTGTACTTTTATTTGAAAAAAAATTCATCCCCACAGTCTCCAGGCAACTCGCATTGCATTGCAAAGAATTAGTGTTCGAAAACAAATCTGCTAATGATCAACTCGCCCTTTTTACAATTGTGCAGAATTATGGAAAATCTCCTTAATTTCCGTAGCTGCGGAACAGATTGTAAACGAACCCAAACAACCAATAAGTAAAACAGTAAATAAGAAAAAGGTTTGGCTTGTTTACAAAAAACGAATATTTTGTTAACCGTTTTTAGAAATGTTTTTTTTTTTTTAATTTGCTTACCGCAGTCAAAATCACATGAAAGAAATACTATGTCATAAATACGTGAATACAGTATTACATATAAAAAATGTGTATAGTATTTACAGCACATACATATCATCCTATATAATAATTGTTTTTATTACAAAAAATTGTCTGTAAATAAATAAATTTTATAATTGAATAAGTAAAATACAGTAAAAAAACGCTTACCTGTGGAATGTAATGGGATAATTTTGATTATTCTCTTTATTACTTCTATTTTTACAATATTTGAATGCGCAGGAAACCATAATTATTGTTTTATTCCTTAAAATCTTCGAATGATCGCTCGCCACCAGTCAATACACGAATGTGTGGGGTCTTTCTGGGGAGAGGAAGGATTGAAAAGACCTCTCTTTACGACCCATTTTGCAGGAGGAAACACAGAGGCCGGCAAATCGTTCCACAGTCGGGCTGTTGAACTCTAGAACCAGTCATAGAAAAGACCCGCTCTAGTGTGATAAATGTCAATCGTGTACGGCGTATTGAGCGCGGGTTTGTTGTGTTTCCTGAATATACACCGGTGCCGAAGGAATCAATGACGCTAGTTCCTCAGAACATCTTCCATTGAAATATCTGTGCTCTAAAAATTGCAACCTGTTTGTTAAGACGGGGGAATCTATCAAATGGACCGCCTATTTCTGCACAAGGTCAGGGTTTTTTTTTCAGTTTTTATACGGGATGTTTGTGCTTGTCGGCTGATGACGTTTTGATAAAAAGATTTTTGTTTATGTTTATAATTTGTCTATTCTTACGTTATTGTGTTCTATGTTTATCATTTGTCTATACTTGACGTTATTCTTTTTTAGTATTCTATATATTCCTGATGAAGAAAGCATCGTTTGTTGATATGTGTATGTTAATAAAGTGGTGAATACAAAGTAATTTATTGATAATGACGCCACAAAGTGGATACCAATCTTTTGAAGAAATTATTATAATAGATTAGATTAGGTTTTTTTTGTCACTTATCTAATTGTGTGTGTCGGTGCAGGTAGTAGCTCGCTGCGTGCGCATCTCCGGCGACAAGGCGGGCGGGCGCGCCGTTCTGGTGGACGCCACGGCCGCGGGGGGCCCGCGTGTGCTGGGCGGGCACGAGCGCGCCGTGGGGGCCAAGCGGCTAGCCCTGCGCCGCCTGGGCGACGACCCGTCCAGCCGAGCGTGGCTCACCACAGTCAGGTAAATATTTTTAATCGATACTACTTCTTTATATGGATTATGAAGACTGTGAAAATGATTCATCATTTCGTTATTTGTGCTCTTTTGGAAAATATTTTAACCGGATTAAAAACCGTAACCGAGGAAAGGACAAAGGACTAACATTTGGAAATAAACAATTTACTAAAGTTACTTTTTGTACTTACCGAATAAAATATATTTAATGTGTTATTAACTATTTGCTGCATCCCTGAGTTTCGTCTTCGGCTCATAAAGCTGAGTGATACGTAAATGAATCTCCATAATATTATCTTTTTTTTAGTAATCAATTTTAAATACATTTTTTTCCTCGTAGCACCAACCAGTACCTATCAAACACATAGACATAATCCCACTATACTTAATTATTATACTTTTTTTATTATCTTTTATTACCATACTATGTAAATACTAGCTTTTTCCCCGGGATTTCCGAGATTTGTTCCAAGTTGGGCAGTCAAAGCTTTCTCAAAAATAATGCGTATTTTGGTTATTGATTAGAGTGTTGATTGAGTCTATGGCAAAGAATATTGAACTGAATGCGTTGCAACAAAGAAGATGAGTCAATAACACAATACATCATTTTTAAAATGTAAGTGGGATGAAATTCTTTAAGACAGTCCGTTCGTTGTACTTCATCCGAAGCACAGTGGCGCAGAGTGTGAGAATTGTATTGTTCTATTTTACCCTCGCAGACAAGGCAGCCAAAAGGAAGAGACCCGCCCAGCGGAAGAGTTCCTGGTGTGCGTCCACGCCGTGTCCCCGGAGATCCCGTACGCCATCCTGCGGGTGCCGCAGAGCGCTGGCGCCCGGTACGTGCTGCAGCAGGCGCTGTCCAAGGCGCGCAGCTCCGCCGACCCTGAGAAGTGAGTTACGTCGATCATTATCTTGTACATCGTAGATGATTCCATCTATAATAATAATAATATTTCATTATCTTCTTTTTTTATAAGAAAATAACAAATAATGATATCCTCACTGGGATTTCCCGTCGTCAGGATTTCATTTACAAAAAATTAAATTACATTATATTATAACAAATTATTATAAGCAATAATTATTAACCTGAAAAATCATACAAATTGAATAATCTTCAGAGAAAAAATACATGCTGCCAACGGGACACGAACCCGCAACCTTTTGTTTACCGGACAAGTGCTCTGCCACTGAGCTACGGCAGGTTATCCATTACCCGCCAAATTAGTCAACTTGTACTAGTTCTTCAGACTACAATCATTGCTTATTACATTTTTTCTCACTGGAAACAACCATCTTTATTTTTGTGGGAAAGGCATTGTAAGTGCTAACTCTCTCACTAGGTGGCGTCGAGATTCTATAGAATCTACATTTTATTCAATTTCAATTTGTATGATTTTTCAGGTTAATAATTATTGCTTATAATAATTTGTTACCATATTTGTGCTATGCATAAAAAAATCTTGTCTTATAAAAACATTAGTTTATCATTTAAAATAATTACATTATATTAAATTGATGAAAAAAATTAATTTTAAAATGAGGTGTTTTAAGTGCCGTTCAGTGTTAGTCTGTATTTGGTGTTAATATATTTTCTATTTCAGATCTCCCTGTGTAACGTATCCAGTGTTTTCTTTGATTTTTTAAAATTTATTATGGTTGTTCTGGTTTTTAAAGGATAGTGTAATTTTGTTGTAGAGTTTAGCACCATAGTACAAGAAGTTCTTTTGTCCAAATATTGTGTATGTGGTTCCTCGTTGTATGTGTTTTTGACTCTGAGATCTAGTGTTACTAAAGCCGCGTCTCCTGCGACTGTTTAACCATTTAAACAAAAAAAAACAAAATAGGGGTGTTACCATACACATTGTTGTGTGCGTAAAGAATGTTTTTGTATTCCGACATCTTTTTTTTAAAAATAAAAACAAATATTCCCTGGTTACGAATAACCTAAAAATATTTGAAAATCACCTACTAATATCACAGTAAGCGGAAGATGTTGCTTGTGTCGTAATGGAAGACTTAGCCGGCTAAGGAATTGAACTCACGACGCATGGATGAGACCCAAACGCGATGCTAACTCAGCCACTGACCGGTCATATCATATTAGACATTATCCTCAATTAATTCCTCTTTTTTCTGCTATCTATTTGTACGATTGACAAGTGTCTCGGATATATGTACTTATATGGGACTTCCATTATTATCTTTTTCAATGATTAAATATCAAAATAAACTTTATAAGCTTCAACAAGCTATTCCAATAAAATTAAAAATATCTGTGTCTTTTCTATTTCCATATTCGTTGAAGATGATTGATAATGCGCAGGCAACATGTTTCGTTTGATAGGTAACGCGATAATCTTTGACTGAAACATAGTAATTTGTTTCCAGATACGTGCTGGAAGAGCAGCTTGACTGGGGAATGCGAGGAGGCGGCACACGAAGGATTTTAGCCGACAGTGAAGAACTCTACGCTGTTCAGGTGACAAACGCATCATATTTTATTTATATCTTAGAAAAATCGTTTTAGGTGTCAGTGAAATCTGCATTCAAACGCGAGTGCAATCAGTAGTCCTGCTGTCATTCCGCCCATACGTCTCGGCGGAGCCAATTTTGAAATCTGCAGCGAAATAAAATATTCGGGGCATGTCATCACTGATGACCTAAATTATAAAAATGACGTAGAACGCCAAAGAAGAGTACTGAGCGTGCGAGCCAACATGCTCGCCAGGAGATTCAACAGGCGCAGTCTTCCGGTAAAGAAGCAACTATTCCAAGCATACTGCATGAGCTTTTACACTAGCGAAATATAGACAAGGTATACACAAGGCGTCATGGACACACTCCGAGTACAGTATAACCACGCTTACAGGGCGCTGTTCGACCTCCCTTGGCGATGCAGCGCCTTACAGATGTTCGTAGAGGGAAGGGTACATGGGTTCGCTGTTTTGATGGGCTACAGAGTAGCCGGGACATGTCAGCGCTTCTGGAGATCGGAAAACACTCTTGTCAGGTTTGGAGGTGTTGTTGTATTTGTTGACTCCATTTATACAGTATAGCTTCATCTATACCAGCACTTTGATGAATCCTACAATATGTAGTATTATAGCTTGGATAATATAGGGTTAATGATTTGTGTTGTAATACTGTTTTGGTTTTCTATTTTATGTGACTGTTAAACGTTTGAAAAAGGTAATTCATTACTTCATGGTTTAGAATCTCTATGTACTTGTAATTTTCGATACGTCTTTATATTATGTTTTAAAATCGATGTAAAAGCCCAGACGGGCGTTTAATCAAATAAATAAATTTCAATAAAAATGAGAAATTATTTATTTTGTTGTAGGCCAACTGGAAAACTATAGGCCGCTTCGTTGTAAGAGAGAAGGGTCATCCCAATGCAGGGGTCCCCAAACACAAGTTGGCCATCGCCAAACTGGGCAGGGGCCTCAGTCTCACCAGGGGCGCTATATCAGGTAACTCGAACCTTCCCGTTTCCTTGTTCTGTTCAATTTCCTACAAACACAGTACACAATTGTAATAATAGTACACAACTGCTGACCCTGTACAAATCGCAAGTGCGCCCCACTCTAGAATTTGGTAGACACCTCCAAAATATCTGAAAAAACCCCTTGACTCTGTGCACAAACCGGCGGTCTCTTTGATAGATTCGCCTATTTTAACAAACGGGTTGCAATCTTTGGAGCACAGACGTCAGGTGGGAATTTTGTCCTTGTTCTACCTGTATTTTAATGGTAGATGCTCTGAGGAACTACCATCATTGATCCCTTTGGCACCGGTGCATAGTCAGAAAACCCGCCAAATACGCACCCAACATTTAATAATAACAAAATAAATTTGGATTACTTCTATAGCGCCGTTTTCGTGGGAAAATCACCTCAATTTGTCACATGAGAACTGGTCACTTCTATGACTCGTTATTGTATTCAACAGCTCAGCTGTGGAATGATCTGCCGGCCTCTGTGTTTCCTCCCTCCTACAACATGGGTCTCTTCAAGACTAAGGTTCACTCCTTCTTATCCTCTAAAAGACCCTCCTCACAGTATCCCCAAAGATGACATAGGCCTAGAGGGAAATTATTTCCCTCGGGGCCTCCTGTTACTGTGAAGAAACACACACACGGACCTCAAATCTCAAGTACGTCCAACAGTTGAATTTGGAAGTCACCTCTGGGCTGGAATAAATCTGCTCGATTCTGTGTAAAGGAAGGCGACTTGGTCTGATTGACAATCCGTTATTAACATACCGATTATCATCACAATGTAGGTATGGTGAGTCTGTTGTACAGATATTTCAAAGAAGCCTGCTAAAAGGAGCTCTGCTACGTTGATCCCCTCCGCGACGGTTTTGATATTTACAATAAGGAACTCCAGTCGTATTTTTAAAAAAATTATCAATAATGAAGTTCAAACTTAAATACCAACATATTTCGTTTTTTTTTCTAAAGTTAGTTTTCATAGTTAAAATAATTTTCAAAGCCCGTCAAAACGCTCTAAATCTATGGTCGATCGGTTTTGATCAGTTTTGAGGTTAGAATGTCAAATTTCAAAACAAGGATGAGCTTTACCGTACATATTTTTTTTATATTCTAGTCATGGTAAAAGATAACTAAACATAAGAAATAAAATTACGTAAATTTTTAGAAACTTTAACTCAAAGAATAATAATAGTATTGAGCATTAACATTACTATAATGTCCGTAATACTCTATTTTTTTTCATTAATAATAGATTTTTTTATATTGAACAACAATTATGGAGATTAAAATCACCAAAATTAAGTATAAATTTCACCAAAACTAAAAAAAATTACATGTAAAGTACAAAACTAAATCGAAAAATAAAAATGTCTATACTATTCCAAAAACAGTACGCGCATGTGACGTCAGATGTTCCATGCAATGGTGCCAACATAACACGTTGTTTTGATGAGACGATTTTTTATTCACTTTTAAATTACGATTTATAAATTCTACGTATAACTATATATATATTAAAAGTTATATATTCAGAATCGACGTTTGCTGATCTATATGAATATATTTATGTAAAGCCATGATGCTTTTTACTGGAGTTCCTTATTCTCCCTTCGTAACATTATGACTTGCATTATTAATTCTACCATGATAGGCGAACGGCTCGGTCCCCGAGCTTAGTGCCTAGAGATACTGCTGATCTGGCTTTATGAATAGAAGAGAGATAGGTTTTAGTCAATTAATCGTATATACGAGTATATAAACAAGACGTTTTTGAATACATGCAAACCAAATGATATGACAAGATATTACTAAGTTGAAATCCTGTAGCCAAAACCAGCCCCCTACTTTACCATTAGACTAATTGCCGGACGGGTTTTAGCCAACCTCCAAATCGCATAATTTAAGGTTCTACTCAATAAAGTCAAGAGTAGGAATTTAAACAGATAGTAATACAAAATTTTAAATAAATTAAATTTAAATGTAAAGATTATTTTGACTTCCTTTGATATGATAGCTTTGCTTAGTATTAAATTGTCGCAATAATGTTAAGGTTTACAATAAATTGAAATTGTTAAGTCATTAATGAAGACAAGAAATAGTAGAGGTCCAAGATTTGATTCTTGTGGAGCTCCTGATGTGGCCGTTACAGGAAACGTTGATTATCACTGTGTTTTATTAAGGGGATGGTTTTTCCAAGGTACAAGCAACGCTCTCTACTCCAGCAGTGGAAGCTCCTCAGGGTTAGGCGGTGAGAAGAAGCCAGTGCAAGCCGCTAGGAGCGACCCCACATCCACTGCGAGGTTCGTTGACATTTGAATAAGTGATATATTTTTGTACTGTATTATACGGGTTCATTGTTAATCAGGTTACTTTGTTCCAGAAGACGCGTGTCGGCAGTTGGGAGCATGTTTGGAAGACTGGCCGGAGGGAAAAGGGAGGTCGGTATTATTTCACACTATTAGATTATTATACAATTATCTAACTCTGAGGTTTCCCTCGGGGTCGATGTCCTCTCAAAGGAGTGTTTAAGGAAACGAATGAATAAATTCGGGTCTTGAAGAGATCTGTGGCCAAAATGACGCTTTAATACAATCATTATAATTAAGGAGAAGTTAGAAATGTCATATTTATTTGTTCCAGGTGCATTCTGAAGGCGAATGTTTCAGCGGCGGAGAAGAAGACTTTTTCCCCTCCTCCTTGATGACATCGAGCGGCTTCGACTATCACCGAAACTCTTCGGGAACATCCTCCAGCATCAAAGTGGAGAAGGGACGATCCAGCTCAGGGTCCCTCGGGGGCTGGAGCGGCAGAAGACCCAGCACTTCCAGACCTGACGATCTACTCAGTGCCACGGTGGCGCGCTTTAAGCGGGTCTCCATGAGGAAACTCAGACAGTGGAAATCCTGAGTTTGGCACTTCCTGGCAGAAGGGTACCAGGGCCTGAACTCAGGGCTTTGGACCTGGGAAGCCAGACCAAATGAAGATACTCCAAAGAGAGAAAAGGACACGGAAGAAACCAGCAAGGTTTCTTCCGCTGAGATCATTGAGACCCTCTGGGAGTTTTTAAGAACGGGAGTAGCCGTCAAAGATGTTGGATCAAAAGTAGCAAGTGATAAAATTAAGCTGATTGATAAAGATAAAGATAAAACTAAAGTTGGGGATAGAAAGGTTGAGGCTGAAACCAATCTAGATAAGATAGAAAGCGATGTTAAAGAGGATGAAAGGGTTGAAGAAGAAGATTCGAAAAATAAAGAAAGTGGAATAGCGGTAAATTCGAAAGGAGCGGGACAACTAGCTAAAGAGTTCTTTAAAATCCTGCATGAGACTGTCAGCTCTAAGTATTCTAAAACAGACGAGAAAGCTGAAACCAGTTTACTGTTGGATGAACTGAATGGAGATAAGGATGCAGTGGAAGCGCTTACGGAAGATTGTGACGATATTTGCGAAGGTAATGAAGAAAAGAGGAATTTCGATAGGAAGATTTCTAATATTGTGGAGTATTTTTTCAATATTGTTAAGAGTCCTAAAGTGGATGGTGCTGATCGGGCGAGAAGGAAAAGCAGTTGTTTTTGGTCGGAACAAAGTCCCCCAGACTTTGACAGTCGTCAGGAATCTATGAATGAAACTTCGCCTGATGATACCAAGATCGAAAACCTGCCCAGTGATGATAAAGTGGAATCTCTTAAAGAGTTTTTGACCAGTACAAATTTGCCGAGAAGAGATGTCATTAAGGGATCAAGGAAGTCGTTGGATATGCAGAGGAATACTAATGTCAAAATTCAGCGAAAGATATTCAGCAAAAGATCCTCTTCAAGCGAAGAAAAACAGTCTCTCTTAGATTTCTTCTTCGATTACAAGGGAGAGAGGAGGAGGAAATCCAGTAACTGCTCAAGACTGACAATAAAAAAGCAGAAATCTCTCGAAGAAAACAGTAGCAGGACTGTTAAAGTAGTCAATGATGAAGAAGTAGCCACAACAAGTGGTGACAGGAGAAACTCCCTTGTAGAATTGCTGTTCAAGAATGAAAAAACCGCTAATTTCTGCTCCCTTTTAAGACGGTTTTCGCAAGACTCTTCCGAGATTTGTTTCATTGACGAAAGCCCAGAAATGAAGACAAAGGACAAAATAGTAGACCTGGTTTTTAAATGCATGGATAGTTTCGATAGCTACGTCGAGCCTTTGGCAATAGTAAGAAAAGAAAGCATCAGGAAGGTTGAAACAGATTCAAAACTAAACATTCTGTTTGACACGAAGGTAGCTATAGCAAAACCAGAAAACTTCGAGCTAACACCGGAAAGCGAGCCACTTTTAAATAATGCCGAAATGTCTTTGGTAGCTCGACCACAGCTCAAAGACATGGGAACAAGCTGCGATATTTCAGACTCGCTGACGCAATTCTCCGTGGAATCTGAAATAACAGAAGACCCAGAATCATGCATAGAAGACGAATACTGGATCAGACCAGAACAGCTGCAAGAGTTGAAGAAGTGCGCGGAAGTAATCTTCAACGAGGTACAAGGGCAGCAAGAAAACTCTAAAGTGGCTGGGATAAGTATAGACCTGTGTGAGCAGGCTGACTGTCCGGAATGCATTGCGGAGGCCGCTGCCAAGGAACCCGGCGAAAACCCAGAATTTCAACAGACTCTGGAAGGTGTGGAAGACATAGACCAACAAGCTGATGTAATTGGCTGCGACCAATGTAGAATAGAAGCAATCCTGCTGGAAGCTCAACTTGCGGCAGCTGCTGGCTCTTTAGAGACGAACTTCGAATATGATCCTCGCATAGAAGACGATCTACAAGTTCTCACTCAGCAAATGGACAATTTGGCTCTTCCTCTGTACAGAGGAGAGCTGGAAATGATCAATGAGAGTTTTGAGGCCGAGGACTCCCCGTGAATTCACAACATTTTCTGATTACAAAAAACCCAACAATATTTTAATTCCTCCTACTTACAGTGAAAAATATTGCTTGTGCAACGTTGGAGGACTTAGATATCAGAGGTTAACTAGCGACTCGGTTCAGTTTGGTATGATTTTCCAGTACTCACTTAAAATTTCAAATTTTAATGGCACATTTTTAGCTACTCATGTACACGTACAGGAATCACGCGTGATAAAATGTGATCGTCACACTCGACCTCCAAACCTACCGTGATATATCAACATGTACGAGTATATACATATTCAATTTTTATTTATATCGAACGACCTATTTTTGTCTAAAAACAACATTTTCCAATACATTTAAACAATTTTTTTAAATGTATCAATGACAGTTTTACAATACGAAACGTTCGTCAACTTGTCTAGATGCGTTTTTATGTTTATTGCTCAAGTTCTGAATTTTCGTTGAATGCATTGAATTTGATTAGAAAAAATCCAAAAATAGGAGGACCAATTTTATCAAAACCATTTTTGGTCTTTCGTGTGCGAAATGAATTATTCTAAATTTCTGCCATTTTAGTGTTTTTGCACGTGGATAAAACTAAAGCGAATTAGATCAAATTTAGCTGTAATGTTTTTAAAAAATACATGCTTTCAATGCATGTATAAAAAAATATCACGAATATGAAATTTCTCAAAATAATTTTAAATTAATGGAATGTATAAGAATGTTAATCAAAAAGTTGTATGCATAATCAGAAATACGGTACTGATGGAGCAAAAATTTATAGACCGTTGAGCTCTAGCATAGTGAAATTTTCATGTATTCCTCAGACATGCTTATTTACAAAAACAGAATATTTTGTTAGAGTATTTAGTTTGATAAAGTCAAAATCACGCGAAACAAACGTGGGCGGCAGTGAAATAGGCTGATGCCAAAATGGATGTCACATGACCCTTGCCTCCAGCTGTTAAAATGGTACATAAAGCAAGTCTGTTCATTGTGGCATCAGTAAAAAAAACCACAATGGTGTGAGATGTGTGCTGAAGCAGAAAAATTCTCGACAGTGAGCTCTGGCGTCATAAAATTTGCACAGATTCTTCTGTCTCGAATTTCTACGTTCTCATGTTTAAATATTTAAATGTTTAAAAACTGTTGAACGGTGAGTTCTGGGAGACATGAAATTTGCATAGATTATTCTGTCTGGAATTTCTGTTTCGACACGCACATTATATTTTCAGTTCACAATCCATCATGAGTTATTGAACTAATATTTATTCAAGTGTCAAAAAATAAGACAGGACGCCATATTTTTCAAAATTGTACAATAAGATAAGAAATCATAATACCATAAAACTAAGTTATCATTTCTAGGTAATATACAAGGACCCTTAGTTATAAGAAATTCAGAGGTAAATGGTAGTTCATATAAGTGGGAAGTGGGAAGCGGGAACTGGGAAACGGGAAGCGCGAACTGGGAAGCGGGAAGCGGAAATCGGGAAGCGGGAAGTGGGAACTGGGAAACGGGAAGCGGATAGCGGAAAGCGGGAAGCGTTATTAATTTTTATTGTGTTTAATTCGAAGAACCCCAAATATTTTATTTATTAATATCACATTTAATAATATTTTATTAAAGTACATATTATTAAATTCAGCAAGTATTTTTTTTATTATTGTGACAGCTGTTTCGGCGTTTAAAGTCATTTTCAAACTTTGGTTAGGCCACATTGAAACGACTTATTTACTGATATGATTTTATTTATTCAGTCCCAATTTTAACTTTTATGGTCTTTGAAATGGTTACTAATTTTTTTCCGTAAAAACCAATTTACTTTGAAATTAAATGTGATAATTTATATTCTTTTTTATATGAGGTACTTAATTTTAAAATCAGTTTCCTCTCCCTTTTAATGATGGCAGGTTTTTATAAATTGTTTTATGATGACGCGAATTCTGTAATGACTTTAAATGTGTGTGGTAAATCAGTAAATTATTTTTTAAGAATTGTGTTATTTAGTTTCCATGAAAATACTAAGAAATGGAAAACAGAAAATAGTCGCTCGTTTTCATTAACGGTTTCACTGTGGTAGATCCTGTCAGTATCACCCTGGAGAAAGCCAACTATTCAGAATCGAAATATTGCTTGAAACGGCTTTAACTGCGTTTCGTGACTTGATCTGAATAGCCAGGCACTTGCAAACCTCATATTTCAATTCTCTTTCTACCGCTCCGCTTCCTTCAGCCTCACGAAATCCCCCGTATTGCGAATACTGTATTCCCACTGGTTCCAGGCAGTTAAGACTCTTGTGCAGAATTCCAAATTTTCGCAAAATTAAATGAGACTTTTATGACCCATTATGAAGAAAAAAAGCATTTACTTCCGGGACACGGACACGACCGAAACACACTTCGTGTATGGACTACCCCTTAGGTTAAACGAAGCGTGATACGCGTTCACAGATGGCACTAATTCAAATATTTTAAAGAGAACACTTTTAGACCTTAATATTGTTTGTTGGCGGGTGTAAAACACTGTACATGTTAATTATACAATAATATATTGGACATTTATTAGTTTGTTAAGGGATTTTAAATCTAGCGCCATCCGTGATGGCGTGTTACGTTTCGTAAAGCCTTCACGACACTTGTAATATTAGTTACCGACTATTTTAATTAATGTAGATATTGTATATAAAATAAAATAAAATATGTATTAACATAATATTACGATGTTTAATCAGCCTACAATGTTGAAAATAATATTTTTTTAATCAATTTCATATAAATAATTACATAAAAATATATTTACATAATAAGTTGAGAAACCAAAGGGCGAGAAATGCTCATTTTGTCATATATAGAAATATATTTATACATTTGTAAAATTACGCCATTACAAAACGGTTGATGTGTTTCACAAACATTCATTCTGACTATTTCATTTTTTTTATTTTTTATTTACTTAATGTAAATCAAATTCTGCGAGTATTTTTAGTTTTTATTATTGTGACAGCTGTTTTGGCGTTCGAGGCTTTTTGTTTTGTCATTAATAAAATAAGGAAAATTATTTATTCACCACTTCTCAGTATGTTTACATTAGTAAAACAATACAACACGTTTAAATAAATCAATTAAGAAAATAATTGTAATTTAAATACTAGGAAAACGCATTATAAACGTAAAAACCTCACAGAATAGAAAATTTTAATTATTTTCTAACTAAATCGATTTTTCCGTTAATAAAACAATATTTTTAAAAACCCGTCCAAATTAGAATCGGGTGGGAGTAAATAAAATCATATAAATAAGTCGACACAATGTGGATTAACCGCACGCCGAAACAGCTGTCACAATAATAAAAACTAGAAATACTTGCAAAACTTAATAATGACATTATTAAATTTGATTTGCACATTTTTTTTAAATTTATTGTAACATTGTCATCAAATGTCCAATCCGAGCCATTTTGTTTTTTTTTGACATTTGACAGGTCACCGTAAAACGGTGGTTCTTGCTGTGTGTGTGCAGGGAACTCCAGTCCACTTTTTTAGTGTTTAATGACGTTCTATCTTAAAGCGATTCACTTGCTAAAATTCCAATGAAATAACGCGCTCCTTATGCAGGTGGCGATAAGGTTGAAATTCCCGCTAAACATCGGCCGCATGTTTCGATTTACGCAAAAAAAACCATCACCAAAATGCGAGTTTTATTTTATTTTGTAAAGCTCTGGGATAAATATTAAATTGTTTTACGGTCATATTCTAAAAACCTTAATTTTTCACAATGAACAAACGACAATATCGGAAAAAGGGTTCATAAGTAGGAGATTTTGCGCTTTAAACATTATTTTTTAGGTCTGATACTTTATTTTATTGTGGCTTACAAAAAGACTCAAGAAAAAATGCCTGGTTAAACGAAAGGCCAAAGTGTGTTTTACTTGCAGTATTTAATTAAATCATCCATGCTATTTCTAGACCATCAAATTCTCAAACTGAAAATACGTGATTTTAAAATACTTATTAATTTGAGTTGAATACTATTATTATTCCTTGAATACTGTTATTACTTATATATGTATATAATTGTATTACTTATATAGGTATATAATTGTATTACTTATGTTTGTTATGGTTTACTATGAATAGGATATAAAATTATGTACGATAAAGATCACCCTTGTTTTGACATTTGACATTCTAACCTCAAAACCGACCGGCCGTAGATTTGGAGCGTTTTGGAGGGTTTTGAAAAATTGAAACTTTCAAAATTGTTTTAACTATGAAAACCAACTTTAGAAAAAAAATAATTACTCGTACTTAAGTTTGAACGTCATTATTAAAAAAAAAAATTGACTGGAGTTGTTTATTAGGCCGACGTCAAATCATAGCTTCTACTGTATCTGAGGCACCAACTTAACAGGGTGTTTTGATGGAGTGCTTTTTATTAATTTTTATAACACATAACTAATAATTTATATTGAATATCTGGTGCCCCCATTTTAAAATACATTCAGATTCAATCGAAAAAAATCTGCATAAATTCCTAAAACACATTAATTATAAACTCGGCATTTTAAATTTACTAAATCTTTCAGATCGAAGAACTATTTCCGAATTGATATTTATGTTAAAAAATGTAATTAGTGGTATAGACAGACCTGATTTAATTAACCTCATTCAATTGCATATACCTACCAGACCTCCTCGTTCTAAAATCCCGTTTAAATGTAACAACACCAGGACTGCGCATTACAAACACTCGCTTGTACCTAGATTACATGAAGTTAGTAATAGATACGCAGATGTGGCGGATCTATTTAACTGCAAGGAAGGTAAGTACAAGAAGGCTATACTATCATATCTTTTCAAACAATATTAATATAACTTAGCCTACTTATGTTTAATATGCACGCATATCTCTTACTTTCATATCTTTCATGAACTTTTATTATTTACTCGAATGTACTATTTGATGTCATTGTACGATCCAATGCCACATTTGATAGTTACTTTTTAAAATTATTTGTACTGTATTCTTAGCCGCGTCTCTTGCGAACTTTTTTTCCAAGACATACTTTACGCACACAAAAATGTGTACGGTAACGCCCCTTTGTTTTGTTTTTTTTGTTGTTTTTTTGTATTAATGTTTTCAAAAAAACAGACGCAGAAGACGCGGCTTTATGCTTGTAGTTAACTGTGACATGCAATTATTGTTCATGGTGTAAGTAAATAAAATCAGTTTATAAATTATACGCATATAATAAAACTTGCATATTCAGAATCGGCATTTGTTGATCTGTATGAATAACTAACTAACTAACTAACTAACTATCACGCCGTTTCCCCGTAGGGGTAGGCAGAGAGGACGGACCGCCAAACAACTCGATCTTGGCATACACTTCTTGCTTCAATCACATTCATACAACGCCTCATACATTCTCTTCTGTTATTCCGACTCGAGTATTTGATTCACTTGATCGTGCCATGTGTTCCTCGGGCGTCCCTGTCTTCTTCTTCCATTCACATTCGCGTCATATATTCTCCTTACACTTCTTTCTTCGTTCATTCGCTCTACATGCCCTAACCATCTAAGCGTCCATTTCTTAATCTTGCTCACTACGCTTACATCAGCCTTGCATTCTTTACGAATCTCGACATTTTTCACTGGATCATATATGGTTTTACCAAACATTCGTCTCATAGATCTCATTTCTACAGCATTCAGTCTACTTTCATCCTTCCTCTGCCAGTTCCATGCCTCACTGCCATACATCAAGGTTGGTATCAGCACTCCATTGTGGACTGCTAGCTTCGCTTCTTGGACAACTTTTTGTTTGCGCCAACCGCGTTCAGTCCTCCGTTAATGGAGTTTCCTGCATTCACCCTTCTTTCAATATCCCTATCAGTCTTTCCATCTCTCGTAAACACACTTCCCAAATACACAAACTCATCGACCTGCTCCAAGTATTCATCATTCACAACTATATTGCATACTGTTTTCGTACTCTCTCTTTCAAACACCATGACTTTGGACGTATTTACATTCATCATTAGCTCATTCTTCATACATACTTCGTTCATCCTAGATACGAGGGACGTATATATGTTTTTAAACAGTAATGTCTTTCACTGGAGTTCCTTATTTGTGATCAGCAGAAAAGCTCATAGCTCCGACGGTCATATTAATACGGTTGTCAACTATTTTAACGGTGACCTTTCAACTGTCAAAAAAAACAAAATGGCGCTGTTTTGCCATCTGATGACAATATTACATTTGAATTTTTGTGAAACACGCCAACTTATTTTATATCATTCATTCATTATTATATTATATTAGACCTAATTACACATTATGTAATACAAGTTGTTCGGAGGTAAAGTGCATTGACTTCAGGAGATATGGTGAAACAAACATTATCTCCGGACACCTTGTAATAAACCACTATTCACAAGATTAAAGGAACATATTATTATTGTATAAAATACATACATCTAGGAAAAATTATGTTTTAACAATGTATACGTATTGTAAGACCCCAACACGGCAATTTTGAAATTGTTTTTTTAAAGTGTTGAAATTCTGATCGTCGCACTATCTAAAACCGCAAATTCCCGAACGGTTTGAATTTGGCTATCACGTAGTGACGCTACTGGCTGCTAAATTGCCCTCCAGACGAGCGGGTGGCCCAGTGGTTTCGCCAATATTTGGCAAAACGAACCGTATGGCGGGAAATTCCTGGCCCAGAAGAGGCGTGGCCATAGGAAAGGAGAACGGAATTACTAGACCTAGTATTTCCGGTCAAAACCAAGCGTCATCGGGCGGGCCAGTAGTGAGGCCGACGGAAAAAATATATTAATCGAGTTTTTATTTTTTGACTTGGCAATAATGGCAATACTCCTTGTCTCCGCTGAGCGAAGCGGTCTTGAAATTTGAAATTTCGCTTTGGAAATCGCGCTTTATTTACCGTTTTAAAATAAAAATGTTACATACCTGTGTCCGATACAATCCTTAGATACATTCACATTTGAATTAGAATTTTTCGTAACATTAATTTAATTTTAAAATTATTTTCTTGGATTTGAATTTCCTCTGATAATTCGCTATAAAAAACGTTTCGAAACAAGTCTGTCTCATGATTCGAAAGGTTGATATTTTTATTTTTTTATTTTATTTATTTAGATTTATAGTTTTTGGTACAAAGCTTAGATTATTTTTGACTACCAAACTAGGTACATGCCCGTATTATGGTAGTCGACATATTGTCGACATAACATATACCCGTATTATATTAAAAACAGGTTTATGTTTGTAAAAAGTAAAATAAAATTCTGTTTTGTCACATGTGATCTATAACCCCCAATTAAGCAAAAGACACCTAAAATAGATACTAATTTTCTTGGATTATTAATATTAATATAAAAGCCATTGTTGCCGTCAGGTGTCAGCGCGAAGTTTTTGTTTTTGCGTTGAACACGGAGGTGTTCGCGTAAGGTGCGTGCGCTCCCGCCGACGTTCATGTGATTACTGACGGATATAGCAACTAGGAGTGAGCCATTGAACATGCGCTCGCGGCTATGTTCACAAGACCACTGGTGAAATCTGCCGTCTGGCGGCAAAACCCAATTTCGGTTAGGCCACCCGCTTGTCTGGAAGCCACTTAAGGCAGCTGTCCCCGATATCCCAAACGATGGCCAGTGTGACGTCAAAAACGCCTTCCGCACAAAAATATCGTTTTTGATATATTATTCTACACTTCTTTAACTTCTAGTGAGCCGAGAACCCATCGGATACGCAGAATTTGTTCCGTTGAGCGCCCGCGTATCCGATGGGCAACGCAAAAATATACTTAATTTTCGTATGCATTATGTAGAATACAGGTAGGTTGGGGAAACTGCTTATGACAGATGCATACACTTTAAAGCCGGCGCACACTACGGAAATATTAGGCAGCGGGAGCTCGGCGTTCCTTTTATAATAATACTAGCTGATGTACCCGGCGTTCCTCGGGGTCATGTACGGTTTGAAGTAAAATTTAGATGATACATCAAGCCGGGCCAAGTAATTTTTCTTTTATTTTGCGTCAAGTGGTAAAAATTTCATGAATAAATAGGAACATTCTGCTTTACGGGTAGGAAAGGGGGTAGGGGTTGTTTTTTCGAAATCTTATGTAGACAGTCACCTTCCTCTTGTTTCGAAGATCAAGTGTTCCAAATTTCATCAAGCTCAGATAAACTGTAGGTCTGTAAACAAAATAAACACACCGCCCGGGTCTTTATATAACGGAAGATAGACAGGTAGACTTTCAGTTTAACCAGTGTTTACAGTTTCATTGCTGTGTTGGGGATTTACTGTTTGTTAGGATAAAACATAGGGTAAAAGATGAAAGAATAAGAAAATAATATTTGGGAACACAATGTCATTAAATTTAATGTTTAGATTTCAAAATTTCTTGTATCGTAAGTGTTGTATCAATTGAAAAATAATCTAATGATTTCAATGCGAATTAAAACAGATTCTTTTATAATTTCTTCTCAACATTGATATTAATTTTGTGGCGTCATTATCAATAAATTACTTTGTATTTACCACTTTATTAATATACACAGTTATTAACATGTTTGGAAAGCGATGCTTTCTTCGTCAGAAATATATACAATACTTAAAAAATAATATTGTCAAGTATAGACAAATGATAAACATAGAACACAATCATGTAAGAATAGACAAATTATAAACATAAACAAAAATTGATTAAGCCGCGTCTCCTGCGAACTTTTTTCCGAAACATTACACAAAAACCATACACAAAAACATTTGTTTTCATACACATCCCGTCTCCTGCTAAAATGTTTTGTTTTAGTTCAAAACAAAATATTTTATGTGTAGACGTCAAAATGAGTTCTGACGAGGAGAACGTGCTTTCGGTTTTGGCGATTGTAGACATTGTATCAGGGAGAAAACACAGATTTCAAGTTAGACCTTACTTAGAATTAAGAATAGAATACAATTTCTTCCGCGTCTCTGAAACCGATTTTGAAGAACTGGTTTTGATTTTACGTCCTGATGTGCAAAAAAACTCAAGATGGCGAAGAGATGTCATTTCATCAGAAATGAGACTTGGCATTACATTAAGGTTTCTGGCTACTGGCGATTCATACACTAGCTTAATGTACCATTTAAGAGTTTCAAAACAACAATTGTCCAAAATTATTCCTTAGGTTTGCTGGGCCCTCTTAGTTGGGTTTAAAAGAAAAGAAATAAATTAACCTAAAAACTAAAGAACTTGTAATACACAACAATCCACACTTGACAACGTGGATACTTGCTCGCTCAGTGCACATAACCTCAACCCGTACGATTTGTGCTGAGCGGATGACAGATGACAGTGAAACGAACGGTGCTCGTAAAAATATGAAATACACCCCTTCCCCCTTCCCCTCTTCACCAGCGAGAGGATTGTTTTCCATTGCTTTCAACAGAAATATGTGTATGGTAACGCCCCTTTGTTTTGTTTTTTTGTGTAAATGTTTTCAAAAAACAGTCGCAGGAGACGCGGCTTTAAAATAGGTAATTAATTCAAAAACGATAATAAAACAAAATTGTAAAACATTATATTATTTTTATTATTAATATTAATATGAAAATAAGTTCAAGACATTAGCTATTTAAAAAAAAATAAAAAATTAAATAATTTTTATTCACTATAACGCTTTTTCTGATTTCTAAAATTTCAAATTTGTCTAATTGTAAACCGGTTGTATTTGTATGTAAAATTTTTAAACCTTTATTTATATCTAAAGAATGATTGGTTTCTAAAATACGATTGGCAAATTCAGAAAAATTGTTATTATTTAAACACCTCAGGTGTTCCTTAACTCTAATACTGAAATTTCTAAAAGTCTTCCCTTAGTAAAAAACGTTATCATTGAATTAAATCAAATATATTTTTACGTAGCTATCTCTAGATTTGTTTTCATGTTAATATCAATATTAATAATAAAAAATAATTTCTTTTTTAATTTCTTACATAAATTTGTTTTTCAATGTTTTAGAATATTTTTTTTTTGATTAATTACTTACCTACTATCATCAATGTTTGTTTATGTTTATATTTTGTCTTTACTTGACATTATTATTTTTTAGTATTCTATATATTCCTGATGAGGAAATCGTCGCTTTCGAAACATGTTGATATGCATATATTAATAAAATGGTGAATACCAAGTAATTTTTAATTAAATTATTAAAACAGATTCTTTTAACTATACGCAAAATAATGTACCAACTAATTCAACAATTCTTCAATTACAACTCGGCATTTAATTGTGGATATTTATTATTTTGGAAGAACAAAGTGTCATTACTATGGCAACATCAAGCAACTCAATTCGGTGATAGTGTGTCTAGGGAAATTTCCCTAGATCTAGGGGAGAAATAAAATTTACAGGGAAAGGGAAATTTTAAACGCTAGTCTTTGGCAAACCTTTTTCTTTTATATTATGACAATGTTACTGGGCTTGCACGTCTACTTAAATAATGGTTTTAAAAATAATATTATTGTTATTTTTAACAATAACTACACAACAGGTACGATAATAATGATGTAATAACACACACATGAAACTTATTTACACTTTTATTTTTATTTTACAAAATAAAAGTGGAAATAAGTTTCATATGTGTGTTATTATATCATTATAATGGAATCCCACCATGTATTATCAGTTTTTAAAAAATAGAAATATTACGATAATAATATTAAAAAATCATTTACCAACTCTAGACATTTTTTTTGCTTAACATATTACGCGAGCTGTCCGTAAAATAAGGTCTCCAATGATTTTTCGCATGGTAAAACATGTTTATTTGCATTAACAGGTACATTTTATGATATTTTTTCCTATTTTTCTGCATAATCACCATTCCGATCGACGCATTTTTTCATGCAGTCTACCATCTTTTTTATGTCTGTGTCATAAAACTCTCCCGCCGCGTCACCCAGGTGTTTCTTCAATTCGGGCAAGAGATGATAGTCACTTGGGGCTATGCCCGGTCTGTGTGTGACAGTATTCCATCTAAATCAGGCGATGAGAGCGATTGTTGCACAGGCAAACGCATTCCCTTCATCAGCAGGCCCCATATTTTGTCTGGAATTGCACGGCGAAGGTTCTTCAAAGTCTTACAGTAGCGATCAACGTTTATTGTAACAATAACCCCTTCCTATCCCAAAACATGCTCTCCGTCACATTGCCGTCCGTCACGCTTTTCATCATGGACGTCTGTACGTCCGTTTTGAAATTCACATACCCTGTTCTCCGTACACTTCAAGTAGCTGAGAATTAATGTCTATAGGGGTTTTGTTCTTTGCACACAAAAAAAAAAACAAATTACAGAGCGTAATTCACACCTGTTCCATCGCGAACGGCTGCCGCGCCAGAACCAAGCGTCGCAGAGTGTGCAGCGTGGTGGGGATTTGTAGTGGGGGAACCAGGCTACACGCCAGTGTTGCCGGATCGCGCGTAAAATCGTTCCTCGCGACCGCAGCACCTTGGAGACATTTTACGGACAACCCTAGAATTTACTATATATTTTCGAGATTGTCATTAAGTGTTGATAAAAATCAAATAATATTTTTTCAATACCGAAATGAATAGTTTATTTTAATTTGTCTTTGAAATGTGATCTTCACATACAAAGGTTTTCACATTTTGAGTTTGACAGTTCGTTTTAAAGAAACAAGGCAAAACATCAAAATTCGTTTTTCAACATAAAAAAAGTTGTTATTTTGAAATGTAAATTTGTTTTTGTCTTTAATTTATCTAATATCTCATACATAATTATTTTAATAAATAAATGGCAGAAATTGACCTTTCTATATAATTATCTTCTTTGGGTAAAATAATTTTAAATCATCTCATTTCGGAAAGTACAACTAATTTCTGAACAGCGTTTGTGAACTTGAACCATTGTGTTTCTTTTAAACTTACTTTGATTTTCCTATGAGCCATCTTTTTGTTGCAAAAATCTTTTGAACGATCGCAGCGCCATCAATTTTTGTCTACTTTGAAATGTCAGATTGTACCTGGAAATTTTGACGTTGTTCATTCTGGGTACTCTTTCAGTATCCATGTTCAGTGACCAAATCCTACCCTCTCAGAAGCTGGGGGCATTGTACAGAGCCCACAGATACTGCAGATAGTACACAACTGCTGACCCTGTACAAATCGGAAGTGCGTCCTACTGTAGAATTTGGCAGTCACCTCTGGTCGGCAGCCCCAAAATGTCTGAAAAAACCCTCGACTCTGTGCGGAAACGGACGGTCCGTTTGATAGATTCGCCCATCTTAACAAACGGACTGCAATCTTTGAAGTACAAACGCCAGGTGGGAATGCTGTCCTTGTTCTACCGGTATTTTAATGGAAGGTGCTCCAATGAACTAGCGTCATGATCCCTTTGGCATCGGTGCATAGTCAGGAAACATGCCAAACTTTGTCACATGCGAACGGGTCACTTCTACTACTCGTTCTTGTGTACAATAACTCGACTGTGGAATGATCTGCCGGCCTCTGTGTTTCCTTCCCTCTATAACATTGGTTTCTTCAAAACCCAGGTTCACTAATTTGATCAGGACCTCCTATGTGAAGCTACTATAAAAAAATATTTTCCTATTGTGGATGCCATAGTCCCACTGCCTTAGGACACTTGGGACTCTTGTGCGGTAGGTATTTGATAAAATAAATTTGCAACTCTCAAAAAGCTAACGACAGCTCTCTTAATAATGGACGCGTACGATACCAGTAGGTACCAATATTTCGCAGGGCAATACTGGGAACTTCTCCCAGTGATTTAATTTGTAACAAATTTTGAATTGTTTTTGTTCATATTTTATGTATTTTTGCCACGGCAATGATTGTATCTGTTTAAATGAATGTATTATTTTATACACTGTTGGTATGTTAGTTATATTGTTATCTACAGAATTATATTTAAACACCTAATTACTATAAGTTTAGTGTACAAAGAAGATATTTATACTGTTTATTGCAATTATTAAATAATAAATTATTACGTTTTAATGAATTGCTGTTTTATTTTACAAATAATTATCAATATGCGGCGGTAAACCGGAAAGTAATATACACAAATCTAGTATACATAAACAAATATGAACGTTTCATTTATAAAGAACATACCCTAAACTACTTCTCCACATAGACACCTAGCAAATTTAAACATTTAATTTGTCGTAACGTGTGACGAGTTTTTGTTTCCTAGGTTCATATTCCTCCGGCGCCAGTGTATTAGAAACGTAGTCGAAGGTGCATTCAGCTCTTTATCACTTTCAAATTTCTATCCTGCCAAAAAGTCACTGAGTTTTGGAAACAGATGGCAATCTGATGGAGCCAAGTCTGGACTATGGTGTGGATGGTTGAAAGTTTCCCATTTGAATTAGTGCACAAGTTGTTGTGTTGCCGTATGAGGCCTGGAATTATCGTGGAGGAGGATGACTCCAATAGACAACATACCTTCAAAGGCCGTAATTTCTTCAATGTCGCATAATATGCATTGGCATTGATCTTGAACATCTACATACACCTCCTTCAATTGCCTAACAGTATAAATACTCGCAGAAACAACACAGTTAATACCAGCGAGATGTAACGCTGCACACAGATAGCTGAAATACAACTGAACGTGTTAGTACTTGTCCGGCGGCTACTCTATTCGCCAGCGCTCCGCACGACGTAAACGGGTACTACTTTACGGATGACCCTCGTATATATATAGATCTCAGATCATAGAATGTAAAGAGATATGCTGTGTTCCATTTTTACTATCGCTTCGATTGTTGCCTGTTTCATAACCAATAAAACAAGCGCAAAAGATATCCGTTATATTTATTTCAGAAATTATGAGTACCTAATAAGAAACAAATTATGTTAATAATATTATAAATTTCGGTAGACTTTCTATGAATATCGGTAGATCGATAGATTTTAGCTAAAATAGCATCACTAGTTTGGAGTTGGAACGTTGGCCGATCGCGTAGTTGCCCGATTATAGTCACTATACAATCGGCCAATGTCCCAACTCTGAACCGAGTTCGGGTTGAGACATTGGGCGTTGTGTGGTCGAGGCATAAATCTAAATTCTGTGCCTACCTTATAGTAAAAATATTATTACTCTAGGTGCGTGGGCGAAGCGGCTCGGTTTAGTGAGCGGGATCACTAAATCAGCTGTTTCTAGTGTACCGGTTCGGTGATCCGGCTCGTTAGAACGACGGTTCGCGTCCCCCCGCACCATGCCCTCTCCCACGCTCCCTTGGCCCTCCTAAAGACGTCCTTAAAACGCTCTTACACAATACTTTTTTCGTTCAGTTTTCATGTGGATTGTCTTTACAGAGAGCTGATTTAGTGATCCGACTCACTAAACCGATCCGCTTCGCCCACCACTAGTGCGTACACATTCCGATGACATACGAATGCACCTATACATTAAATAAAAATTCGATAAGGATTGCGCGATCACGAATCGATATTAATAAATAATAATCGATTTTTTAATTCAAGAATAACTTTTATTTAAAAATGCATAAATTTTTCTCTGAACAGAAAAAATGAATAATGTGATCTGAACTACGTACGTGTTTAGGATGTCCGTATTCATAATAACCCGTATCAATTATTTAATACCTATAAATATGTAACTTTTTTTTTTTCACTGAAGTTTTTTGGTTTTGTCCAATAATTAGGAACTCAAGTCGATTTTTTAAATTTTTTTTTTATAAATAATGACGTTCTAACTTAAATACCAATACATTTTTTTTTCTTAAAGTTAGTTTTCATAGGTAAAATTATTTTCAAAGTTTAAATTTTTCAAAGGCCGTCAAAACGCTCCAAATTTATGGCTGGTCGGTTTTGATCAGTTTTGAGGTTTGAATTTCAAATGTAAAAACAAGGATGAGCTTTGCCGTATATAATTGTATATTATATTCATGGTAAACCATAACAAAACATAAGTAATACAATTATATAAATTTTTGGAAACTTTAATTCAAAGTGGTAAAACCATGTATGATCGTGTGAAAAATGTTGAGATTCGTAAATAATGCAAGGCTGACGTAAGTGCAGTGAGCAAGATCAAGAAAGGGACGCTTAGATGGTTTGGGCATGTGGAGCGAATTATCGAAGAGAGGAGAAAATATAACGCAAAGTAAGGAGAAAATATGACGCGAATGTGAATGGAAGAAAAAGCCGGGGACGACGGATTAATAGAAGAGAATGTATGAGATGTTGTATGAAAGTGAATAAAGCAAGAAGTGTATGCCAAGATCGATTTTTTTGGCGGTCCGTCCTCTCTGCCTACCCCTACGGGGAAACGGCGTGATGGTTAGGTAGTTGGTTAGTTTAATTCAAAGAATAATAATAGTATTGAGCATTAACATTATCATAATATCCGTATTGATAATCGGTTTGATCATGAATACTCTAATTTCTTTCATGAACAATAGTACACAACTGCTGACCCTGTACAAATCGCAAGTGCGCCCCATTGTAGAATTTGGCAGCCACCTCTGGTCGGGAGTCCCAAATTATCTGAAAAAAAAACCTTGACTCTGTGCAGAAACGGGCGGTCCGTTTGATAGATTCGCCTATCTTAACAAATGGGTTGCAATCTTTGGAGCACAGACGTCGGGTGGGAATGCTGTCCTTGTTCTACCGGTATTTTAATGGAAAATGCTCCGAGGAACTAGCGTCATTGATCCCTTCGGCACCGGTGCATAGTCGGGAAACACGCCAAACGCGCCCAACATTTGCACACGGTTGACATTTGTCACACGAGAACGGGTCGCTTCTACGATCCGTTCTTGTGTTCAACAGCTCGGCTGTGGAATGATCTGCCAGTCTCTGTGTTTCCTCCATCCTATAACATGGGTCTCTTCAAGACCCAAGTTCACTCCTTCCTATCCTCTAAAAGATCCTCCACACAGCATCCCCAAAGATGATATAGGCCTTGAGGGAAATTATTTCCTCCTTGGTCTCCTGTGTGGAGTTACTGTAAAAAAAAAATGTTTATATTGAATAACAATTATGGAGCATAAAGTCACCCAAATTAAGTTTAAATTTTACCAAAACGAAAAAAATGGACCGCAGTTCCTAATTAAGAGAAATAACAGTGTTTAGAATGTTGTAGATTAACGAAAGTGTGTGTATTTTGCAACGTGTTTTGATGGGAAACCAGTGGAATCGACTCTAAAGGCGTTCGATTACTCACGGGTTGTCTTTTCAATGGAAAAGGGATGAAAATTAAGAGCTGTTCTATTTTTTCGTCCAGTTTAAGATGGCGGACAACACGTGATCAGCTGTTGTCTTCGTGAATTTGATACATCAGAATATAAGGGGCATTGGTTCTCTTGACTTCGGTGAATTTGGTTCAACGCCATCATAAATGTTGCAATAGGGCGCGTGCACCGATTTTAATTTATTGAACTCCGCACTCACAGTATGTCCAAGATATTGGAGTTTTCTTCTTTTCATAAGTAGTACAATTTTTCACGTATTGTTCAATCTATGAAAGACGTCTTGAAGGAAATTAAACATATGTGTATTTATATATTCGTAAAAAAGGGGTTACGCAATTTTTTTTCCAATGTATTTTTTTAAATAGGTAGGTACTTAACGAGATGCTCAAAAAATAAATAAATTCACTTAATTTATTATATACTGGCAATATTGCGATTTAGTTTGACAGTTTAGATTTTGACATTTTGAGGTTGTAATTAATTTGTGATTTACTTAGCAGGTTGTTTATACTTTATTGTGTTATATTTAAGCTAAAACGGTAAAAAATTGTAATATTACTATATTAAATGAATTATTTGGCAAGATGGCTGCACTAGAAGCATTGTGCCGAGCCTGTCTGCAGCGGGAGGGAAAGATACCACTGTTTACAGAAGTCAACAACGTAACCATGGCTCAGAGAATGTTGGAGTGTGTTTCTTTAAAGGTAAAAAAACATTTCGGTAAAGTTTTACAATCATGTAGCATTCTTATTATTCATAAAAAAAATATATACGTACATATATTGAACTTAATTACAATAAGTAGCAAGTAATTCAGTTGAGGGGGGGACACCAAATAATGCACAGATTTCACAAATATTAATATACACTTAAAAATCACATGAACCACATGACGCCATGCTCAAAGTTATTTAATGTGACATTTGCCGATAGGTACTGCCAACCCTATGTAACCATTCTTCCTATTTTTAAATAACCCAAACTAATACCCATTGGCCCATTTCATAGGTTCATGGTTTGGATAAATTATTATTTAACGACTTCATGCTTTTGAACGAGCAGTGTTCGCGAGCGGCGCATGTGTCGTATCATGCCAATCCGAGCATTGCTCGTGTGTTTCGACTTGTTTGCGTTACATAGGATAAACAAACGAACTGAGCTCGCTAGTTGCCACTTGACGCTCGTAGAGGTTTACGCAAATCGTTTCTTCTGTTTTAACTTATCATAGTTAGATTTGTATTATTATTTTATTTTTATTATTAAGTTTGACTTGTTTTTTTTTTTATATTTATTAGGTTAAGTTTTTTAACATTTTTTATTGCTTCTGTTTTGTTTTTTTGAACGGGACAACTTATAAATTAAGTGAACTCTTTAATAAAAAAAATAAAATAACTGATGTTTTTAGTTCTATTTTTGTGAAGAAAACCCTAGCATGAAGCGGTTAATCTCTCTCCCAACTAAAATAGTTTGGTAAAATTACACAATTCCGTTTTAGTTTATTTCTTTTTCTTTAATCCCAAACTAAAGTGGCTTCCACACGAGCGGGCGGCCCAATAATAAAAAAAACCACGCTGTCAAAAGGTTCGACCGTCCGGTCGTCCCTTCCTAAAATTGGTAGGCTTGACTTGAACCTTTCGATGCCATTGCTTTTTTAGTATCGGGCTGCCCGCTCGTGTGGAAGGCCTATAATAATAATAATAATAATAAATGTTTATTGGGGTATGTGGGGAGGTTAGTGCAGTCTCACACATTCCATACAACAATATACATGCAATAGTTATAAAAAATATACAAAATATGTACAAGAGTTAAATAAAAATAAAAAAAGTTTAATAATTATAAGACAGTAGTATAAGGTGATATATCACATCATAAAAATAAATAAATAAAAAAATATGAATTTAACTAAATAAGATTAAAATAACTCCTTAAGGGTGCTGCGGCATTTATATTGTGAGGGCCAATATATTTATCCAGTGTGCGTCGATGCTGGAGGCTGGACTGAGGCGGGCTTCCATGATGAGGATATTCCTGGAGCTGTTTATTCTTTCCCTCATTCCAGCCACCCTGGATCTGCAAAACCAAAACTCGCCCCTCCGTGAACATACTGGAAGCGCTGCAGTATCTGGGGAGGCCAAACATTATGCGGAAGGCGTTATTATACTGTACACGAAGTCTTTCCATACTACTCTTTTTGTAGTTTGCCCAGAGTTCGCAGGTGTACAACGTTGCGCAGAAGGCAAGGAATAGAGTCCTTTTCACAGCGGTACTACAAAGGCGAAATCTTCTACTGAGCATATTCGATTTTACGCTGAGAGCTCGTCTTTGCCTATCAATGTCATCATCATCCATCAGAGTACTGGTGATTGTGTCCTAGGTAGTTGGTTTATTCAGTCACCTTCAGGATCACACCGTTCAGGGTAGCTGCAGGAATACTGGTCGGGCCTTGTCTATATCTTATGACCAACAGAGCTGTTTTATTGGGGTTATAAGACATGTTACAAGAACCTAATAACCAATTTTTAATATAATACAGTATATTAACTGCCCTGCCCATACGAATGTATGTGATACGGCAGCTATATTATCGCCCGAACGCAACAAGCCGTATTCCGTACGTTCAGGTACAAAAAAACTATACCCGAAACCCACAAAACATTCGTATACGTCAAGTTTGTTCCTGCGTCATCTCGTTTAGTATTTCGAGGTCA
Source organism: Halesus radiatus (assembly GCA_022606495.2). Taxonomy (NCBI): domain Eukaryota; kingdom Metazoa; phylum Arthropoda; class Insecta; order Trichoptera; family Limnephilidae; genus Halesus; species Halesus radiatus. The sequence goes on from JAHDVE020007787.1 coordinate 49,806, forward strand.
GTCGAAGCTAACGGATGTGTTCGGGTATTTTCGTCTCTCCCATACAAGTTGGTATATTGTAAACACGTATTGTTATTGCGAAATCTGATGAAAAAAACCTGATGTTTTTTTGCCTGCTTTTTGAATAATAACCCAAAGGACGGGGGGGTCAATTATATATAGCACAGGTTATTAGGTTCTTAGTTTGGATTTACAGAAAAAAAAACAATAAACTAACCTAAAAATTCCATACAAAAACTTCGCTAAGCTTTAAATGAATTTATATGCATTATTTTGCATTTTTGCGTATGACAATATTTTTTTTCTAATTTTAGCAATCTGAAACGAAGTTTTATTGTAAAAACCTATGCATATTAATGGTGGGGCGAAATTGTTGAATTTTGCTAATAGTTTAGTTTTTTTTTAGGTTGGCAGTACCTATCAGCAATGTCACGTTAAATAACTTCTAACATGGCGTGTGATTCTTTCGATTTTTACGCGTATTGCGAAATAGTCATTTCGAATGCGCTATTTATTTATTTTTTTAAAATTATTTTTATCATGTATACCCTTACATATCGAAAGGAAGGGTCTTCGAATTAATTTACTTGAACAATTAGAAATTAATAAATGAACGAATGATCCTAATATAACATTAATTAATAAAGTAGGGAAAATTATGTATTCATCACTTCTCAGTGTGTTCACATTATCGAACCAATATGACACATTTAAATAAATCAATTAAGAAAACATTTTCATTTAAATACGGGGAAAACACATTATAAATGTAAAAACCTCGCAGAACAGATAATTTTAATTATTTTCTAAGTAAATTGATTTTACCGTTAATAAATCAATATTTTTAAAAACCCGTCCAAATTAGAATCGGGTGGGAGTAAACAAAATCATATGAATAAGTCGTCACAATGTGGATTAACCGCAGTTTGAAAATGGCCTTGATCGCCGAAACAGCTGTCACAATAATGAAAACTTAAGATACTTGCAGAATTTTATTAAATTTGATTTGCATTAAATTTTTAAAAAATTAAACGGAGTTCGACGAATTAAACACAAAAACAATGAATACACTATTTGGTGTCTCCCCCAACTGACATAGCTTTTTCTTATTGTAATTAAGTTAAATAAAAGGTTTTTAAAAAAATAAAATGTGTATTAAGAATGTTATATAATTATAAAAGATTGTCAACATTTCCTTCTTTGCTATTGGGGTGGTTCTCGCTAACAACGCTATGCAACACTTCCAAATATTATTATTCTCGTGATTGCAAAATGCTACTTTTTATGTTTAGAGTAGTGGTAGCTTTATTATTAATAATTATTTTTATAAACAATAATTATTAGCCTGAATCACTCATCCAAATTGAAAAAACCTTCCGAGAAAAGATAAATGTCACCGACAGGACTCGAACCTGCACAGGTGAAATATAATAAAAAATAGTAATTATTGAATGAAACACTAGTATATATTGATTAACTTGGCGGGTTTGCGATAAGCCGACGTAGCTCAACGGTAGAGCATCTGACCGGCAATCAGAAGGGTGCAGTTCGAGTCCTGTCGGCGACATTTATCTTTTCTCGGAAGGTTTTTTCAATTTGGATGAGTGTTTCAGGCTAATAATTATTGTTTATAAAAATAATTGTTACCCTTTGCGCTATGCACAAAAATCTTGTCTTAAAAACTTTAGTTTATCAATTAATTATTATTAATAGTTTTGATTTGCACAATGTATCATTACTGAGACGGCCTGGCTGCAGAGTGATTTCCTGGCCTCTGTGTCCCTCCTACAGCGCGGACCTCTTCCAAGGCCCAGGTTACCTTTTTTTTTTTACAGCCATTCCACGCAGGAGGCCCTGAAGGAAATAATTTTCCTTTAAGACCTATATCATATCATCTTTGGGGATGCTGTTTGGAGGGTCTTTTAGAGCAATGGTCCCCAACCTTATTGTGTCCGCGGACTGGTCAACTTTTGATAATTTTACTGCGGCCCGCTGAGGGGTGGGGAGGGGGTCACATTAAATGTTGATATTTTAGATTGTTTTAATTTAATAATTTTAATTGAATCGTGTTTAAACATGCCTTCAAAATAAAATACAGTTACACCGAAAAATGAATATAAACAGGTTTAACATTTTAACTTGCTAGAAGGCTAAATCAGTGAGAACCCTGTGCTTGTTTCTTTGCAACGAGATGGTTCCACCTGGGGGTAATAGGAGATAATGACACCCGAAGTGTGTTGCTTATGTTCAGTTTATTCCGTTTTTTTTTTTATTTTGGTTGCCTTCATTGAAGAAAACCCTGCTTCACACAGACAGGATGTCAGAAATGGCCATAGGGGTTTAAGTGCTGTGGTGGCATTCTCAGGGTATTCCGCCATGACTTTAATCCAGAACACTGGTAGAGATGTTGTCTCCAGCGTAGTTTTAAGGCTGCCGTCATTTGCAATATCCAGCAGTTGATCTTCTCCATTCAGGCATGCTAGATTCGCCTAGTTTGTTAACAAATTTTTAAGCAGACCCTTGCGCGGCCTGATACCATTTGGGGACCACTGTTTTAGAGGATAGAAAGGAGTGAATTTGGGCTTTGAAGAGACCCATGTTGTAGTAGGGAGGAAACACAAAGGCCGACAGATCATTCCACAGCCGAGCTGTTGAACACGAGGACGAGTCGTAGAAGCGACGAATATTGCAAAAAAACTTTTAAAGTTAACTGGAAATCCTCATCGCAATTGCACGTAGCTCTTTCAACGAAGCTATAAATGAGTTAATTGCCGATGGATCGCGAAGGGCAACTCGTCCCAGGGACCCAATTCAATTCTATATATAGTCAGCTAGGGCATTCGCTCCTTTTATATCGATCGGAAAAGCTTTTTGGATCGAATAGTCTGTAAATTATTCACCTGTAAATTGCTTAGCTAGGCTAGCCGGTTAGTAGTTACCTAAAGTCATTAAATAAATAAAATAAAAAAATTCACGCATCGGTGCTCAAATGCGTCCACAGCCCGCAACACTGTAAATAACCAAAGTGTTTGGCCTGTTCCCTGACTATGCACCGGTGCTGATGGGATTAATGATGCTAGTTCCTCAGAGCATCTTCCAATCCATTTGTTAAGATGGCGAATCTACCAAATGGACCGCCTATTTCTCACAGAGTCAAGGATTTTTTTTTAGATATTTTCGGGCTTCCAACCAGAGCTGGCTGCCAAATACTACAGCGGAGCGCACTTGCGATTTGTACAGGATCAGCAGTTGTGTACTATCTGCAGTATCTGCCGGCTCTGTACAGTACGCCCAGCTTCTGAGAGGCTAACTTGACTCTGGCTTCGATGGAGTCCCCATGCCTGAGCTGATCACTTAGGGTTACACCAAGCATATCAATGGAGAGACTTTGTTTTCCTTGAAGTGACCTTCCACACAGCATCCTCAAATCGAATGATTACCCACGAGGCTTCTTGTGCGTTGTTAATATTAAAAATTCTTGTACATATTGTTTCCCCGCTAGATGGAGCAGCTCTACAGCCCGCCTCTGCCCGACAAGTTGTGCGAAGAGTGCGCCGCCATGTTGCAAGACTACCAGAACTTCCGGCGGAAGTGCTGGTCCTGCGATGCCAGGATACGGAGCTGGACTATCACACCGGGAGAGCAGCGAGACATAGGTGTCATTCTGATATGATATAAGATTCTCACAACCAATAGTGTTTTAGTGATTTATAGTGTAAAGCACATGTGGGCAACCTACGGCCCGCGGCACGGTTTGATCCGGCCCGCGGCACGGTTTGATCCGGCCCGCGGCACGGTTTGATCCGGCCCGCGGCACGGTTTGATCCGGCCCGCGGCACGGTTTGATCCGGCCCGCGGCACGGTTTGATCCGGCCCGCGGCACGGTTTCATCCGGCCCGCGGCACGGTTTCATCCGGCCCGCGATTGTTATAAATTCTACCTATAATAATATAAAATGAAAGTTATAAATTCAGAATTAATATATATTTTTAAAATCATTATATTTTTCACTGCAGTTCCTCATTTCTACATGATTGTCATGTATTATTTATTTTTAAAATAAAGGTATGCTCCGCTTCCGAAACAAGTTGATATTTATATGTGTATTGAATAATGGTTTAAACAAGATATTTCCTATTCATTTTATTAACTTTTAATGTTTGATTTAATTTACAGGGAGCTTTGGCACATCTGAATCAGATACTTCGAAGCGAAAAACTCGAAATTCGACAGAAAATTACAACGTAAAATCTCAAATATTAAATCCGGTTTTGACGATATCCAAATCGGGACGCCGGGCCAAGAAAAAGAAGACATCAGAGAGCCAATTGGATGATTGGGACGAAATGGAAGTCCCTCTGAACACTTTAGCAAAGATGCAAAAAGGTAAATAAAATGGTAGAATTTGGTTATAATGATCACTGCAATAGCGAGTACATGGCTAAAATGAGCAATTTCTTATTTTCATATAATCGTTGGCTGTTGTAACGAGGATATTAAACTGATGTACCTTACAAAGAGTTTTGTCAATACAATTTCTAAATATGTACATAGACCCTCGAAAAAAAATCTTAAAGAAGGTCTCCGTGGTTATTATCCTTGGTTACGAATCCAGAGGTCGCGGATTCAAATTCCAGCTTGCACAAGTAAATTTTTTTTTTTTTTTTTCGAAGGAAGCAAACACTTTGTGGTGTGACATTATATATTAAATGAAAAAAACACAATTTGTAAAACACCACTTTTATTGAATTAATAATGCTCGCCAACCAGGTTTCGCTTCACCGAAGCTTCGTCAGGGCTTATTAAGATAATTAGATACAGGCACATATATATATATACATAAGTAAATAAAACAATGAGTGAAAGAGATACAAAATGAAAGAAAGAGACACATATAGAGTGGGAAGGGACACATTATTCAGGAAGGATAAGTGGGGAGAGAGGAACAACTGAGATTACCGGAATAAATTAAGTATGGGACTATTGGTTAAATTAATTTGGTTATTAATAATGTTTAAATTATTATTAACGGTTTTTTTGATCTCGAGGGCTTCTAAATTGTTTAATCTTATTCCAATTCCATTTTTATGTAATATTTTAATTCCTGAGTTTTTATCGAATGAGTGATTTGATTCTATTAAGTCATTCGCGAATTCTGAAAAGGCATTATTGTTTAGACATCGTAGGTGTTCTTTTACTCTTACGTTGACATTCCGGGCCGTTGTACCGCTATAAAAAGCCTGACAATCTTTACAATTAAGTTGATATATACCCGAGTGGCTTAGTCTATCATCATTATCTTTATTATTAATTAAGAATTTACCTAAATTATTATTAGTATAAAAAGCGGGTTTTATTTCAGATGGGAATTTTTTAACGCTATTTGTATAAATGGCTTTAGCCAAGTTTGATGACCAGATCTGAATAGCCAGGTACTTCCCCACCTTCCTTCTTCACAATCTCCTCAACATCTTTAGCCTCACAACATACTCCAATTGGGGATGCCATAGTCTCACTGGCTGCAGGCGGTTGGGAGCAGTTGGGGCTCTTGTGTAGTATCACCTAAAGAAAATTAATTTTATAGTAAGTTATAACAGACGAGTAACAGCGGAGCGGGTCGGCGCTGGCGGGAATTTCCTTAAATCTTGTTAGAGACGGGTTAATATTTTTTATGGCACTGCCTGTCTAAGATTGCCAGCAATGTTAAACATATCTACCCATCGAGCACTGTGTAAAAAATTATCTTATGAAATCTTTAAAAAAAATCCTTGGGCTTTTGAATCTTGTTCCCCTTTACATCTTCTACTCATCGTCAATTTGGTTTTTAAAACCATTAAAAATGTATTTAATTGGGTTCTTTATTATTTATATGATCACATTTCGGGGGATTTTTTGTTTTTCGTGTGGTGCAAACCGATTCTTTGGCGGGCCGCGGGTTATGCATCACCACTATGTTACAAGTAAAATTTTACAGCTGAAACCAATAACAATGGCGGAAGCTAGTGATAGGAATGATGGACAATTTAGCGATATTTTTCTGGGAAGCTTTGAACCAGGTGATGAGATTTATAATGCACTAGCTGATGTGTACCCTTATCGTTTGGGTGTCATAATTGATTTGACAGCGAAAGTAACGCCTTGTGACGACGATTACTATCTCTAAACAAAGAAACATTCATTTGAAAATTTTTCGAATAATGTGAGCAAATGGTTCGCAGAATTTAAAAATGGACATACTAACATAGTTGTCCAAGATGAAAAAGGTGGCGGACGGCCATCGGTTTCAGACGAAACAATTTCCAAAGTGGAAAAAGCAATGCTTGGAAATCGACGGGTAACGGCTCAGGACCTCTGTGACATACTCCCTGGTGTCAGTAAGACCACTATTGGCAAGATTTTGACAGAACATTTGTCGAAGGGAGTGCGTTTCCAACATGATAACGATCGTCCCCACGCCGCCCGTGCAACAACCGCTCCCATCGCCCGATTTGTATAGAATGCTGTCACACACCCCCCCCCTACAGCCCAGACATAGCCCCAAGCGACTATCGTCTCTTCCCCGAATTGAAGAAACACCTGGGTGGAATGAATTTCAGTATCGACGAGGAGCTGGAAGAAGATGTCGTGCGCTACCTGCACGACATTTCTATGACACAGGCATAAAAAAGATGGTACACTGCATGCAAAAATGCGTCGATCAGAATAGTGTTTATGTAGAAAAATAGGAAAAAGCCCGAGCCTTCAAAAAATGTATGTTTTAATGCAAATTAACTTCTTTTACCCTGCAAAAAAACCATTGGAGACCTTATTTTACAGACAGACCTCGTATTTACATAATGGTTTAAGCACAAATCATTTTTAAACAATTCGTTCGTGTTAATAATGTTTTTTTTTTTCCAGAACAAATTGAAGTAGAAGAGTTTATAGCAAATTCAAAAGAAGACAAAAAAGAAAAAAATATAAAAAACAAAAATAAAAAAAAAACTAAAATTTCAAAAAGAGAATCAGCTCTAGCTGATAATTTAACAGGGAACCAAGTGGAAAAATCAGAAGACAAAGAAGTGGAACTTCCCAAAAGGGACAAAGAAATTAAAGCAAGTATTTATACTGATTTCTTCTCATATATTCTATATCCAATGTTAGAACGACCTGTGAGCGCGCATGTCTCCACCCCCTTACCCCACAACTTTCTCTGTCTAGACAGTCTACAACTTACTGAATTGGCGGAGCGTAGCCGTAAGCCGTGCGCGGGGTTATGCGAAGAAGGTGGGAGGGTGGGGTATGCGCAGTATGAACCTAATTTCGAACCATAACGGGTTGTTCTTAGGCTGAATCGAGTGTAGTTAAAGGTTTGGTTTTTAAACTGGCAACATTGTTTCTACAGACTGTCAATTTGACAGTTGATTTGTAGTCGGTATGTTTTGCCATTTCACCATAAGTAGACTGACGTCAGAACAGTGCTTGCAAATTGTACAAATTTATTTTGAAAATCATGTTGAGTGTTTTTTTAGAGGTATACAAATTCAAAATGAAAAAAAACCACATTAAAATAATGTTATTGTCTATGATATTGGCTTTATTCAATAGATAATTTTATGCCATTATTGTTTAAATATGATTTCGGGCATACGAGTGCCACGGCTAGCTCGAATGAAGCGCAATTGTGAAGTCCAATTTTCGACAAGTTTATCGAGCAACTGGGGCCGTATATCGGCAATAACACGGCGAATGTTGACTTCCAAATGGTCCAACGTCTCTGGTTTATCAGCGTAGACTAGTGACTTCACACACCCCCAAAGAAAGTAATCTAATGGTGTGAGATCACACAATGGTGGAGGCCATTTTAAAATTCAAACCTCTAAAAAAAACACCTTTTAAAAATGCCGTTTCTGAATATATATATAATTATACGTAGAATTTATGAATCGTTGTTTAAAAATAAATAAATCATTCCATCGAAACACCTTGTTATGTTGGTACAATTGAATTTGGAACATCTGACGTCACGTGCGCATTCTGTTTTTGGATTATTATGGAAATGTTTATTTTTCGATTCTGTTTTATATTTTAAATATGTATTTTTTTTAGTTTTGGCGAAATTTAAACTTAATTTGGGTGACTAAACTCTATAATTGGTGTTCAATATAAAAATAAAAACTATTATTTATGAAAGAAATTAGTGTATTCATGATCAAACCAATTAACAATACGGATATTATGATAATATTAATGCTCAATAATATTATTATTCTTTGAGTTAAAGTTAATATAGTTAGGTACATAATTTTCTTACTTATGTTTCGTTATGGTTTACTATGAATAGAATATAAAATTATGTACCGTAAATCACTCATCCTTATTTTGACATTTAACATTCTAACCTCAAAACTGATAAAAACCGACCGGCCATAGATTTGGAGTGTTTTGGCGGGCTTTAAAAAATTGAAACTTTGAACATTATTTTGACTCTGAAAACTAACTTTACAAAAAAAACGAAATATGCTGGTAACATACTCATAAGTACATATTGAAATAGTTTAAAAAATATAAGGTAATATAAAAAAAATTTAAACAAAAAAATTCTATACTAGCTGAAGTGTACCCGGCGTCGCCGAAGGCTGTGAATGGTTTGGAGTAAAATTTTGAGGTTACGATGAGTTATCCCCACCTGTCAGGCCCATGTCAAGAGTCAGAATAACAGAACAATGTATGAATGTGAATAAAACGAGGTATGTGCAAATACAGAGTCGTGTGGCGGTCTATCCTTTCTGCGGAGAAAAAAGCCTTACATTTAGTTTAACAACCGTTTTTTCAATTCATAATAACTTCATCAGGATACAAACTACATATTATATTTATTAAATAGTGGTTTAAGCAAAGTAATTCTTAATAAAATGAACTAACGCTGCCAAATGACTCGATCTTGAATGTGTCAGAAAAAGTCCGAGAATAATATGGATGCGATTCAAATTTGCGTTGACAAGAGTGTTTTTAATAATATGCTATGCTCCTGTCAACTCTGGAAGCGATGAAGTGAAAGATGATTTTTGGACTGGTGTGATCGATGTGATGAAATTAAAATAAAATTAATACAAAAAAACTTGTTTACACCACTATTTAATATGTAAATATCGACATGTTTCGAAAGTGAACCTTCGCTTATTTATTAATAATGAAAAGATAATTATGTTTTTATTGAATGAAAGAATTATTCTTAATCATCAATTCACGGCCAGGAGCAAGCAGCGGGAATCTAGAATATTAAATCGTGTGTGACAGGAGCTGTACTTTCCGGACGAGGTGCCATTCACGGTCACGCGCAAGCAGAAGAAGAAGCGCCGCCTGACTCGCTACATGTGCGAGTCATGCGGCTACCGCGCCAACGACGCGCACTCGCTCCGCGTGCACACGCGCTTTCACACCGGCGAACGCCCGCACGCATGCACGCTCTGCTCTAAGAGGTACTCAGTCTTCTTACGCTACTCCCTATATTTGTTATATTTCCTGACTCCACAACGTGTCCCCCGAGGATTTGAGTCTTCCCATCGATATTGTTCTCTGATTACAAAAACATAAACACTTGGTTATTTATAATAAATAAGGAGGATACACGGAATGAATTGAGCTAACCTCCTTTCTATACAATGGTAATAATCTGTCTCGCCGACAGTGCCATCTGTGTGAAACAGTCGGAACTAAGATATTACAAATATCTTTAGTGAGATCTAATTTCATTGAACTTTGCAGGTTCGTGGTGGCCGTGGCGCTGAAGGCGCACATGCAGCGCCACAGCGGGCGGCCGGCGTGCGTGTGCGAGCGCTGCGGGCGCGGGTTGTCCAGCGCGGCGGGCCTGCGCGCGCACCGCCGGGCGCACGACGCACCGCGCGCGCACGCCTGCACGCTCTGCCCGCGCCGTTTCACGCTGCGCGCCAACCTGAACGCGCACCAGCGCACACACACGGGCCAACGCCCGCATCACTGCGACGTACGCAGCACCCCATTTAATTAATTAATTTAATTTATATAATGAATAACTAACACCACAAAGCATCCCTCGTCTTTATCAACTAGACTAGGATACAAACACATTTGGCTAAAACACCGAACACGGTCGGCTTGTAGTCCCCCTGGATTTATTTATTTGTAATGTAAACAAACAGAGAGGGTTAACCATAGAGCAAATAATGCATAGAGATGCCCTAACACGCAAACCAAAATAAGGGGAGCGAGGGGCTAGCTAGGCGTGCCCTTAATTTAAGTAAGACAGCAAATAAGTAAAAGCTTTCGGCTTTTTTGCTACAACCGAATATTAGTATTTACTTTAACTCTTTACTTTATGGCTTGCCGTAATTATAATGCAAATGAATAAATTTGTCTTGAACCACTTCGATTTAATAAAATGATCGACCGGTTTCGGAAGTACCCTTCGTTCGTCAGGACTATATTAAGACAATTAAACTAAGATACATAATAATGACAGACATTAAGAGAAGGGGTAATTAGAGGGTTTTCTGGAGGAGCAAAGTGATTCACTGGGAAAATATCTAGGTGAGGATTATACGATAAATTTACTTGTGTATTCAATATACTAGCATTGATATTTGGGATATTATAATTCCCAGTTATTCTAAACTATCGTGTAGAATTTATAGATAAATTTACTTGTGTATTCAATATACTAGAATTCATATTTGGGATATTATAATTCCCAGTTATTCTAAACTATCGTGTAGAATTTATAGATAAATTTACTTGTGTATTCAATATACTAGAATTCATATTTGGGATATTATAATTCCCAGTTATTCTAAACTATCGTGTAGAATTTATAGATAAATTTACTTGTGTATTCAATGTACTAGAATTGATATTTGGGATATTATAATTCCCAGTTATTCTAAACTATCGTGTAGAATTTATAGATAAATTTACTTGTGTATTCAATATACTGGAATTTATATTTGGGATATTATAATTCCCTGTTATTCTAAACTATCGTGTAGAATTTATAGATAAATTTACTTGTGTATTCAATGTACTAGAATTGATATTTGGGATATTATAATTCCCAGTTATTCTAATCTATCGTGTAGAATTTATAGATAAATTTACTTGTGTATTCAATATACTAGAATTCATATTTGGGATATTATAATTCCCAGTTATTCTAATCTATCGTGTAGAATTTATAGATAAATTTACTTGTGTATTCAATATACTAGAATTCATATTTGGGATATTATAATTCCCAGTTATTCTAAACTATCGTGTAGAATTTATAGATAAATTTACTTGTGTATTCAATATACTAGAATTCATATTTGGGATATTATAATTCCCAGTTATTCTAAACTATCGTGTAGAATTTATAGATAATTTGCTATTGGTATTCAATATACTAAATTCATATTTGGGATATTATAATTCCGAAGTTATTCCTAAACTATCACACATTTAATAGGAGTATGAATAAATTTACTTGTGTATTCAATGTACTACTAGAATTGATATTTGGGATATTATAATTCCCAGTTGACTAAACTATCGTTGTAAATTTATAGATAAAAATTTACTTGTGTATTCAAATATACTGGAATTGATATTTGGGATATTATAATTCCCTGTTATTCTAAACTATCGTGTAGAATTTATAGATAAATTTACTTGTGTATTCAATATACTAGAATTCATATTTGGGATATTATAATTCCCAGTTATTCTAATCTATCGTGTAGAATTTATAGATAAATTTACTTGTGTATTCAATATACTAGAATTCATATTTGGGATATTATAATTCCCAGTTATTCTAAACTATCGTGTAGAATTTATAGATAAATTTACTTGTGTATTCAATATACTGGAATTGATATTTGGGATATTATAATTCCCTGTTATTCTAAACTATCGTGTAGAATTTATAGATAAATTTACTTGTGTATTCAATGTACTAGAATTGATATTTGGGATATTATAATTCCCAGTTATTCTAATCTATCGTGTAGAATTTATAGATAAATTTACTTGTGTATTCAATATACTAGAATTCATATTTGGGATATTATAATTCCCAGTTATTCTAAACTATCGTGTAGAATTTGAACTCCCGTATCTTTATTAAAAATATGATCGGTTGAAATGAGATGATTGGCAAACTCAAAAATGAGAGTAAAACAGTTTATTTGTTTATATTACTTTTATAAGTGTTTTACAATTCGCCTTCCGCAGGAAAGTCACGCGAAACAGACGTGGACAGCGGTGCACTAGGCTGGTGCCAAAATGAATATCACTTGACCTTTGCGTCCGGCCATCGAAGTGGTACGTTAAGACGAGTCTATTCATTCTGACGTCAGTAGGGTTAACATAAAAAAAAATTGCAAAGAAAAACATATGTGTGACCTCTCCTGGAATACGTTTTTCAAATTTGAAGTACATATTTTGCTAAGGATATGTGTAAATCTTGTTCACGGGAGTTCATTGGTCACCTACTTCCAAATAACGCTTGAGATTATACGCATCTCCCTTGTCCCTTTCCCACCTTGTTTGACCTTTTGCCACCAGTACAATTAAAAATGCCGCCGAGAACGTAAGTTCCATTCAAGTATAATAATATCCAGTGGACAATTGAATACATAATTTAATTATTCGCAGTGAATGGTGAAATCGGTGAGTCCCTTTTTTTACCACTCTCCTCTATCATTTTGTTCCTCGATCCTATGCCATAGTCACTCACAAGTCCTTTTTACATACAATTTGCAACCGCAAAACCATCCTGATCATTACGGTCAGGATTGACAACCACCCGCACGCGCCAGATCTAATTGTGAGGGTACAGAAATGATTCACAGAAATACCAAAAGACTTGAAACACATGCCCTATGAGGATAGACTCGAAGAATTAAAATGACCAACATTAACAGAGAAAGGGATTTATAATTTTCAACAATAATAATTCCATTGTAACCCAAATAACTATCATAAAGTATCTGTGTTCCAATTAGCCACAATCATATGGTGACCATATTTTTGTTCACAAGAAGTATTGAGTAAATAATAATCAGTAAATAATAATAAGTAAATAATAATAAGTAAATAATAATCAGTAAATAGTAATAAGCGTATAATAATACATATATAATATTAAGTAAATGTTAATAAGTAAATAGTAATAAGTACAAAATAATAAAAATAGTTAAATAATAATAAGTAAATTAAAATAATGTTAATAGTAATAAATAAATAATAAGAGGTAGGTAAAAAAAATAAATTATTGCTACGTTGCCTTTCCGCCCAGTAATTCACAACACTTCTCCGGGTTGCAGTTCCCCGGGTGCGACAAGGCCTTCTCCACCTCCTCGGACCTCAAGGGCCACCGGCGTGTGCACTCCGGCGAGCGGCCCTTCGCCTGCCCCTCCTGCCCCAAGCGCTTCTCCCTGCGCTCCAACCTGTCGGTGCACCAGCGAACACACTCCGGTAGCAGGGACTTCCTCTGCCCAGAGTGCGGCAAGGCCTTCCTGCACAAGGTGAGTGAGTCAGTAGTCAGTCTGACCTGACCTAGGATTTGAACCCGCCAAAAATTATATGATGACAATAGTTTGTTACATATAATAAGTGTAACAGCTGTATCACATATTAATAATAATAATAATCGGATGATTTTCATAGCGCCATTTTTGTGAAAAATCACCTCAAGGGCACTGTACAAATCTTACTTCCTATTCTTACATTATTCCTATATTACATCTATTACATTTTTATTTTTTTTTGGACAGGCTATCATTACACATTATTTATAGATCATATAAAGAGATTCAGTTAAATTATCAAAACTAAATACGGCTTGGTCTAAGTTTTCATACATGTTAAATTAAGAAAAAAAAAAAAATCTAACTTTATTTATTCCTTACGATATATTGCAAAACGCTAATACAAATGATAGGAGTTATGTGAAGTTGGGCGGCGGGTGAGGGGCCGGGGGAACTGATCCATATCCATATCCAATCTTCTTTGTCTTTGTTGGTGACGGGACGCTTGGTGTTGGTCTGCCCGTACGCCAGGTGGCGCTCGTCGGCGGCTTCAGGATCTGGAAAGAGCACATCAGCGTATCGTCTATTTCTCGCCCCAGCCGGTGGTATCCTTGTCGGGGTCGGACCACAGCAGGTCGCAGAGCAGCCTGGTCGGGCACGTCCGTGGGCCACATGATGCACCGGATCTGCTCTGTAGACTGGAGGTCAGAACTCAGGTCGCCGTGACAGCAGAAGATCTTCTCGTCAAATGTCTTTTCCTATTGTGCCTTTCTCGGAGCCACGAAATCTAATTTTACGGGTTGCGATTGTGGTACAACTTTCAAGGTTATACAACGATATCTTTTTGCAGCTATTAAATGGTCCAAAATAACACATTCACCATTAAGTTTGCGTTGTGTAGCACGGTCGTTTAAGTATATTGTTAGTGTTTAAGATATTATTTATGATTTTTTGTCGTTCAGATTGGCAACAATCGCTAGGAGTTCTCCTTTTAGATTCAGTAAGAAGAGGAGATCATTTTTTGGACATCTTCGTCCTCCGCGGCCGTGTGACAAATCACATCGCCAATATCACACATTATAACCTTCGCCAACGTCATTCTCCAAGATGGAAGAATTCTACTTCGGGGAGGATCGACCCCCCGTGATGAGGCCCGATGGTACCTTGACCATCTCCCGCTTTACCTGATCACCGCAGCAGACGTGCCCCATACACCATACATGGACCTGACGCCCCGTGATGACGCTGATGGTATTTTGACCATCCTGCGCTTTGGCCGATCGCCGCACCAGACATACCCTGCAGATCATCTACGTACCTGACGCCTGACGCCCCGTGATGGTCTCCGTTGGACGTCATCCTCTTGGACGGTTCGTCGCCACAGCACTTGGCTACGAACCTCACGTACAGCAATACTACGAAAAGCCGATACCGTCTTATAATTATTTCAATAGCAGTCCTTTTTTTGAATTTAATAGAATAAATTAGGTTGTATTTCCATTACATATTTTTATTGTTGCTTACTCTAAACTGCGTTCCCTTTTAAAGTAATCCCACGATAACCAGAGAATGATTTGCCGCCCCTAGTGGGTCTATATTTGACCTGAGATTATTTGTCTCCGTGATCAAATTGTACAATGTCAGAGCCGAGTGTAATGGCCCCTTCTATTATACGCATAAAATATCTGCATGTAAGGAGGCCCTATGCGAGCATGCCTAACTTGGGAACTTCACTTCTCTAGTTAGCAAGTTCATACATGAGGCGCTGAGAACCAGAGAGGCTTATACGCCTTTTGAGTAGTTTTGAGAAAAATGCTTTTGAATTTTTTGAGAATTTTGTTAATCCTTTCATTTTTATTTCGCTGATGCCAAACAAACTTAAGCGACGAATAAATTAATCTGTAATTTTATAGCATATAAAGTAATAAACTTTTCTTGGTTATTGATTTATTTAAATGCAAAGTAGGTAAAAACACATTGTGTTTTTTTTTTCATTAGATTTTGCAATAACAATACTTGGTTACGATATTCCAACTTGTATGGGAGAGACGAAAATACCCAAACACATCCGTTAGCTTCAGCTGACCTCGAAACATTAAACGAGAATATGCAAGAACAAACTTGACGTATGCGAATGTTTCGTGGGTTTCGGGTATAGTTTTTTTGTACCTGAACCTACGGAATATAGCGGCCGTATCACATACGTTCGTACGGGTAATGCGGTTAAGTAACAACATAATGCGCACTGAAAACCAATGCTTTTACTGATGTTAATATTTCAATTATATCTCAAATATTAACATTATGGTTTATATTGCTATCATAAATAATCATTAATTTCGTTTTCATTTGAAGACAAATCAAAAGCAGTTTAACTTAATTAAATAATTACTTTTAAAAATGAGTAGTATGCAAGTATGTTGCCTGTTGTATGCTGATGATGCGGTGCTGATTGCTAACAGTATGGAAGATCTACAGTCCCTCGTATCTAGGATGAATGTGAGAAAGGCCAGTTAATGATGAATGTAAGTAAGAAGTATAAAGTCATGGTGTTTGAAAGATAGAGTGATGAAAACAGTGTGCAATATAGTTTTGTGAATGATGAATACTTGGAGCAGGTCGATGAGTTTGTGTGTTTGGGGAAGTATGTTTCACGAGAGATGGAAAGACTGATGAGGGATGAAAGAGGGTGAATGCAGGAAACAGTTGGCGCAAACAAAAAAGTTGTCCAATGAAGCAGAAGCTAGCAGTCCCACAATGGAGTACTGATACCAACCCTGATGTATAGCAGTGAGGCATAGAACTGGCAGAGGAAGGATGAAAGTAGACTGAATGCTGTAGAAATGAGATCTCTGAGACGAATGTGTGGTAAAACCATGTATGATCGTGTGAAAAATCTTGAGATTCGTAAAGAATGCAAGGCTGATGTAAGCGTAGTGGGCAAGATTAAGAAAGGGACGCTTAGATGGTTTGGGCATGTAGAGCGAATGAACGAAGAAAGGAGTGTAAGGAGAATATATGACGCGAACGTGAATGGAAGAAGAAGCCGGGGACGCCCGAGGAAGACATGGCACGATCAAGTGAATCAAATACTTGAGTCGGAATAACAGAAGAGAATGTATGAGATGTTGAATGAAAGTGAATGAAGCAAGAAGTGTATGCCAAGATCGAGTTGTTTGGCGGTCCGTCCTCTCTGCCTACCTTATTCTAGAACTCATCTTGTCATCTACACAAAATGTTTTGTATTTAACCAAAACAAAACATTTTAGCAGGAGACAGAGTGTGTATGAAAACAAATGTTTTTGTGTAATGTACATTCGCTACATACTCGACTTTAGTTATTCATTAATTATGCCATTCAATTTAATTGAAGCTCTTGGCAATCACTAATATGAGTAATTTCTTTATGAATTGTTAACATTCCACGTCTGTATTTAACCTTTGTCGTTTCAGTCTTCCCTGAAGTCCCACGCGCGCGTGCACAGCGGAGTGCGTGAGCACGCGTGCCCCACGTGCGACGCCCGCTTCACACACTCCAACTCCCTCCGCGCGCACATGCTGGTGCACAGCGACACCCGGCTGAAGGAGTGCCCGGTTTGCCACAAGAGGTAACACACACTTTTTTTTATGTATATATCAACTATGTTTAGGAAAAGGGTTGTAACCTTCTAAAGCAAAATTTTACAGGAGAAGCAAAAAACGTTACAAGAATAAGTGTTTCATGATTATTAAAAATATTTTATTTCGGGCTTTGCTCGGGATTCTTTTTTTTGGAATAAAGTTATGTAGTTGTGAATTCTTGCGTGTCGTTTAGGTGACATAATTGATTTTACAACGAAAGTAATGCCTTATGACGACTATTACTATCTCTAAACAAAGAAACATTAATTAATTGATAAAATAAAGTTCTTAAAAACTTAAGATAAGATTTTTGTGCATATCGCAAATGGTAACAATTATTTTTATAAACAATAATTATTAGCCCTAATTTAATAATTTTCACCAATAAAATGTAGACATAATAATTTGTCTCGACATAAGCATCTATTTGATTTAGCCGTTACAAGCCTTTCTCATACTAATAAGTTGGTTGTTTACAGGTGAAATATAATTTAAATAAAAAACCGTAATTATTGAATGAAACACTAGTATATATTGATTAACTTGGCGGGTTTGCGATAAGCCGACGTAGCTCAACGGTAGAGCATCTGACCGGACATTAGAAGGGTGCAGGTTCGAGTCCTGTCGGTGACATTTATCTTTGCTCGGAAAGGTTTTTTTCAATTTGGATGAGTGTTTCAGGCTAATAATTATTGTTTATAAAAATAAAGAAACATTAATTTGAAAATTTTATTTCATTCAAATATTTATATTTTCAAATACGAATATCTAAATAATAAGAGTTCTTAAGTAGGTACCTACTTGTGTTTTCCATTTTGAAAATATTCTGCAAACAAACTTCTTTTATACGAATATATAATCTGGCTAACCAGAGTGGTATATCTATGGGCTAACCTCTTTATTCTTCTATTTTTCATACTAATTTCAAAACGTTATAGCAGTTTTACATATTTCATTTCATTCAAACTACTCAATAAACCTTCCCGTTACTAATAAGAACAAACTGTGCTATTTTCAGCAAAACCGGTCAAGTAATTTTCGAGAAAATCGAGGCCACACAGACAAACATTCATTTTTATGTATGGAGATGAGGGTTACGGCTTTTTTCCTAAACAGTCGATAAATGCAGAAAATAACAAGACATACCCTACAGACTTTAGACCAGTGATTCCTCAGCTTATTTAAGTGTCACACGTCGACACCAGTCACTTAACCGAGTAACCGTAATGTAAAGCAAGTTTTTATTTTCAGATTCACCCGGCAGGCGACTCTCAACGCCCACGTCAAACGCCACAAATCGGACGTTGTCCAAACTCCCACCGACAATGATAACAAGCCGACTACCTCAGCGTCCGCACACGGCAACGCCGATCAATATATCCCGCACCCTGGCGGCACGGAACTTCCCAGAAATTCGGTCATTGAAAAACAGACAAATGACAAAATTACCATCTTGAATTCTAGAATCGTCCATTCGACCATCCGAGATTTTTCGACAACCGCCAATGGAGACATACAAATTGAACGCATGCCAAATAAAGACGCCGTTGTCAATTTAAGCGTTGCGAACACCCTTGAATCTACGCACAACTCTGTTGAAAGTACTGACGTTTCTAGTTTTGAAATCGCTTCTGCGTTCTGTTCTAATTTTAAATCGGTTGAAACTACGCACGCAAATAACACACACAAATCTAACATTAATTCAAGTTTCAATATGACGTTACAACAAACTTGTAACGGTCAGTCGAAAATAGCTCAAAGCAATGAAATTTCTCCAAACAGTAGTGTGCAGTTTTCCAATAATATTGGAGTTTCACATAGTGATAGCAATAGGGTTTTGAATTTAGATAATGGAATAGTTTCAATTGACTTGCGGAGAGATTCAAACGTGATTGGAAGAGTTTTAAATGATAATTTAAGAGATTCATGTGTTTCTTTGGCAGGAAATGATGTGGAGAGAGTTTCTAATGACTCGTGGAGAGTTTCTAATGTAATTGGAAGAGTTTTAAATGATAACGTGAGAGATTCATACATCCCGATAGCTAGAAATGATAATTTAAGTCATATTTTGCCCATTTCTAAAGATAACGATGTAAGTTTGACAGTTGATCATACAAATGCTTCTAGAATTTCTTCAAGTAACTGCTTTAGAGGAGACACGAGAATTTTTGGATTGACTAACATAAACGACGATGCTGAAAAAGTTTCAAATGAGAGTAAAAAAGTTGTGGATGATAATGAAAGAGTTTTGCATTATAATTATCAAAGGGTTTTAAACAACAATGAACAGGTTTCAAATTATAATAGGGTTTCACTAAATAAGAGTGAAAGAGATACAAATCATGATAAAGGAGCTCATCATTCCTCTGAAAAAACTCAAAACCATTCTCAGGGAGCTTATAATCCTACTGAGAGTGTTCAAAACCCTTCTCAGGAATCTAATAATCTTACTAATAGAGTTCAAAATCATTCTCAAGGAGCTTATAATTCTACTGAGAGTGTTCAAAACCCCTCTCAGGAATCTAATAATCTTACTAATAGAGTTCAAAACCATTGTCAAGGAGCTTATAATTCTACTGAGAGTGTTCAAAACCCCTCTCAGGAATCTAATAATCTTACTAATAGAGTTCAAAACCATTGTCAAGGAGCTTATAATTCTACTGAGAGTGTTCAAAACCCCTCTCAGGAATCTAATAATCTTGCTAATAAATTTCAAAACCAATCTCATGGAGCACATGCCACCGAAAGAGCTCAACACCAATCTCATGGAGCACATGCTACCGAAAGAGCTCAAAACCAATTTCATGGAGCACATGCTACCGAAAGAGCTCAAAACCAATCTCATGGAGCACATGCCACCGAAAGAGCTCAAAACCAATCTCATGGAGCACATGCTACCGAAAGAGCTCAAAACCAATTTCATGGAGCACATGCTACCGAAAGAGCTCAAAACCAATCTCATGGAGCACATGCCACCGAAAGAGCTCAAAACCAATCTCATGGAGCACATGCTACCGAAAGAGCTCAAAACCAAACTCATGGAGCATATGCTACCGAAAGAGCTCAAAAGTTTAGAATTGAGACTTTCAGAGTATTGCATAATCGTAGATCTGACAATGCTGATGCTACAACACCTTGCATAGATCTCACTTCTCATGCAAATTCAGTTAATACAAACAATATAACAATCACAGAAGAAGCTGCCAGGGTTATCAGTGATGTGTTGAGCATCCCGAACAGCGATGAACCCGATGTCATCGTCAACTCGAAGTTCGCCAACCAACTCTGCCAACTTCGCGACGATTCGCTGAGGATGCTGAACTTGAACGATCCTGAACAGATACGGCGCCGGATTTCGCTGCTGAGCAACGTCGAACAATCTTCGAACGTTGCGCAAGACGGGCGGTCTCTTCGGGCGATGGCTGCGCCAGATTGCGCACTTGACAGATCTAGCGCTTCGTACGTTCTGTACAGAGATCCAAACAGCTTGCATTACGCGCTGAGACGAACATAGCAATAGTGATATTCAGAATCATCGAATCGTTGCTTGAAATGGCTTTAGCCGTGTTTGGTGACCAGATCTGAATAGCCAGGTACTTCCCTACCTTCCTCAACCCCTTCTCCTTCCCCTCATCAATACCTTCAGCCTCCCAATTGGGGGATGCCATAGTCTCACTGACTCCAGACGGTTGGGAGCAGCTGGGACTTATGTGTGGTATTACATAAAAAAAAAATCGGAAAGGTATATCCGAGACACTAAAGATTACAAATAAATTCGGGTAGAATTTGTAATTATGATAAAAAGGTAGCAGTCAAAAATATATGGGAATTAATCTATGATGATATTAACAGTTCTTAGAAATCAAAGTAAAGGGTGTTTCAGATTGTTTTTCGTTTATGATACTTAAAAATAAAACACCAGAATTCGTTGAAACTCGTTATGATTACTGTTAAATTAAAAGCAGGTTTTTAAATTTTATTTATGAAAGACAACCGTTTGTAAGTGCGCACCATCCACTTCTTCACACTCATTTAGCCTGCCACTAAAATTTTCAATCACTCGCTGGAGCATCGCTCTTGGAACATATGGTTCTCCGATGAATCGAATTTTCACATCAACGGCTAAGTGAATAAACAAAATTGCAGATTCTGAGCTTCCGACAATCCGCTAGAACTGCGTGAGCAACCATTACACTCGCCGAAAGTTGTCGTTTGGGCTGACATATCGAGGCAAGGAATTATCGGCCCTTACTTTTTGAAGACGACCGTGGTCGCGCTCAGACAATTAAGTCTGATGGATATTGCCATATGATCAGGACTTTTCTGGCTACAGAAATGCAAAATCAGATCGGCTACAACCGCAACACATTTTCACAACAAGGTGGAGCCACTTCTCATGTTACAAATGACTCCCTAGCTGCTCTTCTCGAATTATTCCCTGAAGGAGTAATAAGTCGCCGAGGAGACATCTACTGGCCACCGAGGAGCCCGGATTTAACGCCTGCTCATTTTTTTCCTATGGAGCTACTTAAAAAGTAAAGTTTACAATCCATTCCCACCCAACCTGAATGTTTTAAAGCAAAGGTTCACAGACGAAATTAACGCGATGCTCCAGCAAGGGATAGAAAATTTTAGTGCCAGGCTAAATGAGTGTGAAGAAGTGGATGGTGCGCACTTACAAATGGTTGTTTTTCATAAATAAAATTTTAAAACCTGCTCTTTAATCTAACAGTAATTATAACAAGTTTCAACGAATTCTAGTATTTTATTTCTAAGTATCAAAAATGAAAAACAATATGAAACATCCTTTATGATACTGATAAAAATGACGGAATGGATTGGAGTAGCTGTAGCTCAGTAGATCAGAGCGTAAGGTCCCGGATGGACCATAAGGTCCTGGTCTCGAGTCCCAATTGCTGCCGTTATCTTTTTCTTTTCTCTGTCTTTTCGGTTTCGTGTTTCATTTTGAGAGTTTTTAACCTTTTAGATGCGGGAAGCTCATCCTTGCGCTGCACCATACGTGCCCTGTACGCGGGCGGCTCACCCGTACGCCGCAAAGCTTCTATAGTTTAAAGAGTTCGCGTGTGACAGAAGTCATACAAATTTATATGCGTAGAAAAGATTGTGTGCCAAGATAGAGTCTGTCGTGTGGCGATTCATCCTCTCTGCTTACCCTTTAAGGAAAAAAACTTTGACAATAACCCTTTTGTCATCTACTTTTCAAATGCATAATATCGTATATGTAGGAAATTAATAAAGAATAAATAAAAAATTTTAATCCTATTGTGTACTATTAACCTTTTGTACTCCAAATTTTTTTTATATGGTATACCAGCTACTCTAGAGTGTAATATAAAAATATGAGGAAAAATTACGATATCTTTAGAAAATTACAAAAATATATTTTTTGGTAAGGCAGTAAAATATAAATAATAATAATAATAATAATAGTTGGATGATTTGTATAGCGCCGTTTTTGTGAAAAATCACCTCAAGGGCGCTGTACAAATATTTCTTAACTAATTATGTAGAAACAGATACAGAAAAACATACTTACCTGCAGCTGGCAGGTCGCTTCAGGTGAACACAGTTTTAGAAAAATTTATTTATAGGGATGATAGTTTTACATGGTTAATTGTTTCTCCTTTTCTATTGATGTTACATTTATTAGATGATTGGTGGCACAAGAAGAAGTGGTATTTATTGAAATATTGGTATTAATTTTTAGGACTGGAAAGTATTCATAAAATGAATTTTAGGACTCGAAAATATCTATAAAATTACCTTAAAAAGCGTAAGAAGCTTTTAATAAATATTAACATTTTTTTAAAATTTATTTTACTCTTTGGTTATTTACAGTGTTGCGGGCTGTGGACGCATTTGCGCACCGATGCGTGAATTTTTAATTTAATTTTATATTTTTATTTATTTTTATTTTTTTATTTATTTATTTAATGACTTTAAGTAAGTACTAACCGACTAGCCTAGCTAAGCAATTTACAGGTGAATTTCTTCAATTTATGGACACGATTGTCTGAAAAGATGTGTTTTAAGTTTTGTTCTGAATTCTGTCGAGTCTTTGATAATTCTTAAGTCATGCGGCAGTTCATTCCAGGCTTTAGGTTCTGACACTCCGAAAGCACGATCACCGAACTTAGTATTAGGTGTGCGCTTTGGTTCCTTCAACCTGCCGATAGCTGATGACGCTGCTGACCTAAGGGTGGACTGCCGTGAGTTGGTATTTTCGGGAATACACAGTTCTGATAAGTAAGCCGGAGCCATTCAGTTAAGTGACTTAAATACCATCCAGCAGAGTTTGAACTGGATTTTTTCAGGACATTTGAGCCAGTGGAGATTTTTGAGATGCTCTGAAATGTGAGAATATTTAGATACGCCGGTGATAAGTCTTGCTGCAGCATTGAATACTGATTGCAATTTATTTTAATTTGGTATTTGGGGAGACTCGCATATATTCCGTTGTAGTTGTGTTAACAAATATATATTTATTACCATATATTTTCTAACCTTTATAATTTTTTAACGTGTGGTACTTTAGAAAGCAGTCAGCCAAATGAATAAGTGTCTTATTAGGACACGTGTCGCAGTACTCACTGGTTTCCCGTCTGCCGCCTTTTCGGAAAAGTCACTTTGCACTTCGAAAACAAACTCGTCTTCACTACCACTGAATTCTAAATTCTCCTCCATATTTATTGCGCAGTCAAAATGATTCAAATAAAATGTATGCGTAGTTATTGTTGTGAATGAAAAACAGAGCAGAAATCACAACCCATCGCCAGTGGGTACTGAATACAACTGAATAGAACACGTATATACCTGCAAATGGGCCCTTTTACTTTTTAAACAACAAAACATATAAATGAATTAAATAATATATTTTGTATTCACCACTTTACGTCCAAACCACACACCATGTTCAGGGGAACGGCTGCGGTGCCTGTTTCATACAAAACTGAATTTTGGATTGGAGGCCAAAATACCCGTCCAAACTGAATGATCTATTATATTAATTAAAGGTTTAAGAAATATCTAGTACGAATGAGAAGTATTTTATTTATTTTTGTTTTACCTTATGAAATATCGGTTATTAAAGGAATTGATTTTTCGCGATTTTAGAGGCATATTTAACAATTATTTAATTAATTATTATTGTAGCAAACACTTTGGGAATACATAATTATAAAAAATAAAATAACTCTGTTTTAATTCCACTTTATTATTTTTTATTAATTGATAAACTAAAGTTTTTTAGACAAGATTTTTGTGCATAGGGTAACAGTTATTTTTATAAACAATAATTATTAGCCTGAAACACTCATCCAAATTGAAAAAACCTTCCGAGAAAAGATAAATATCGCCGACAGGACTCGAACCTGCACCCTTCTGATTGCCGGTCAGATGCTCTACCGTTGAGCTACGTCGGCTTATCTCAAACCACCCAAGTTAATCAATATATACTGGTGTTTCATTCAATAATTACTGTTTTTATTATATTTCACCTGTAAACAACCAACTTTATTAGTATGAGAAAGGCTTGTAACGGCTAAATCCCTCAATAGGTGGCGTCGAAACAAATTATGTCTACATTTTATTGGTGAAAAATGCTTTGACTTGTCAAATATTTATTAATTGATAAACTAAAGTTTTTAAGACAAGATTTTTGTGCATAGCCCAAAGGGTAACAATTATTTTTATACACAATAATTATTAGCCTGAAACACTCATCCAAATTGAATCATTATTTTTTCATCCAACCGGTTTCGATTCAACCTGAACCTTCCTCAGGGGTGAATAAAAATATATTAAACATAATACAGAAATACATGGTATTTAATAGAAAATTAGAAGAGAGAGACAGAACATCAACTTAGGTGGGGGGCAAGGAAGGAAGAGCTTCAGAGGGAGGGGTGAAGGTGGGCGGAGGTAATGGAAATATTTAAAAAATGGGGGTGTTAGACAAATCTAGTAGTTTAGTAAGTAGATTGGTTTTATTGATTTTTAATGACTTTTTTTTTATTTCAAGGGCTTCAAGATTATTAAGGCATAGACCTATCCCATTTCTATGTAATACATCTATCCTGGAAGATTTATTAAATGTCATTTACCCATTCCATTACCTCCGCCCACCTTAACCCCTCCCTCTGAAGCTCTTCCTTCCTTGCCCCCCACTTAAGTTGATGTTCTATCTCTCTCTTCCAATTTTCTATTAAAAACCATGTATTTCTGTATTATGTTTAATATATTGTGTATTCACCCCTGAGGAAGGTTCAGGTTGAATCGAAACCGGTTGGATGAAAAAATAAAAAAGTGGAATTAAAACAAAGTTATTTTATTTTTTATAATTATTTAGGGGCTAACGGTGATTTGAAAAAAAGTTTTAACCAATCTGCTTTGAAAATATAATGAAATTTAAAATTAATTTTATTTTTAAAATAATAAAATAAGCATTATGGTGGACTTTAAATTAAATTAAAAACGACCAATTTACGTTGGAACACAAATTTGCCATACAGAATTTAAAACAGTGACCCGAAAAAACCTTTTTTTTTAAAATATTTTATTTTTATATTTTTATTTTATATAATTATACTTACATAGCAAATGTGATTTTAATTTATTTTTAAAAAAGTACGATAAACCAGAAAAAGGATTTTCTTAGCTGCCTCTAAAATTATGAAAATGTTTTTTTTTCACGGCACATATTTAAAAAATTAAAACAAAAATAAATAAAATACTTCTCATCCGTACTAGATATTTACAACACCTTTAATTAAAAAAGTAGATCATTCCGTTTGGATGGGTATTTTGGCCTCCAATCAAAAATTCAGTTTTGTATGAAATAGGCACCGCAGCCGTTCCCCTTAAGAAAGCATCGCTTGCAAAACATGTAGATATCTATTTATATTTATTTGTAAAGTGGTGAATACAAAGTGTATTTTTTAATTAATTTATTAATAATGACGCCACAAAGTGAATACCAATCGTTTGAAGAAATTATAATAAAATGTATACCTATTATTTATGTCACCGCTGCGGACACAACGGAGTTGTTACAATGTTTTCTATGTCACCGCTGCGGACACAACGGAATTGTTAGAATGTTTTCTATGTCACCGCTGCTGACACAACGGAGTTATTAGAATGTTACCTATGTCACCGCTGCGGACACAACGGAGTTGTTAGAATGTTTTCTATGTCACCGCTGCTGACACAACGGAGTTATTAGAATGTTTTCTATGTCACCGCTGCGGACACAACGGAGTTGTTAGAATGTTTTCTATGTCACCGCTGCGGACACAACGGAGTTATTAGAATGTTTTCTATGTCACCGCTGCTGACACAACGGAGTGCAAAGGGTTAATTGTTTTTGTGTTTAATTCGTAGAACTCCATTTATTATTTTTTTATTTAAATTTAATAATGTCACTACCAAGTTCTGCAAGTATTTTAGTTTTTATTATTGTGACAGCAAAAAAAAAATATATAAATAAAAAGCTATTGTGTACATTTATTTATGACTGTTGAATTTAGCAGTCACCTCTAGTATGGAGCCCTAAAACACCAAAAAAAAAGCACTTGACTCTGCAGAGACGGACTGTCTGTTTAATATATCTGACTGATTGAATGAAGTCTTTGGAGCACAGATGTCAAGTGTGTCCTAGTTCTATCGGTATTTCAATGGAAGATGCTTGGAGGAACTTGTGTCACAGTGACATTCGTCTCGTGAAAACTGGTCACTTCTACGATTCATTCTTATGTTCAAGAGCTCGACTGTGCAATGGTTTACCGACCTCTGTGTTTCCTCTCTCTTAGAATGCGGTTCTCTGTAAAACCCTGATTCACTCCTTCCTTTCTGCAAAAATACCATTTTAGAGGTTGATGTGGGTACCGCTGCCCCGAGAATCATTAATTGGGTAACCTCCACCTCTCCATAGGTTAGGTGGTTTCATACGGAACCAGCGTGGTGGGCTAGATCGGGAGAGGCTGGTTGAGGGAAACCCCTTGACCTTTCCAGTCGGACTTTCGACCCATCGCCTTGCACCGCAGTGGTAGAAATGGATTAATAAGTCCAGAACTTCTTCTCCTTACATTCCTAAAAAAAAAACCTCACAGCATCCCCAAAGATGACAGGTCCTGATGGAATTTATTGTCCCCTATATGGAATAAACTATTCTAGACATACTGCATGAGCTTTTACACTAGCTAACTATGGACAAGATATACACAAGACGTTATGGACACACTCCGAGTACAGTATAACCACGCTTTCAGGCTCTTGTTCGGCCTCCCTTGGCGATGCAGCGCCTCGCAGATGTTCGCATAGGGAAGGGTGTATGGGTTCGCTGCTTTGATGCGCCACAGAATAGCCGGGACGAGTCAGCGCTACCGGAGATCGGAAAACACTCTTGTCCAGGACGTCGCCCAGTGGCAGGGCGTGCCCCTACACCATAGATGCAGAATTTCTCTCAAGCCACCATAGCATAAGTTCTAAATATGTTATTTTTATTCTATTTTTTTTTTATGTTCTATTTCCACATCACGTAATTTTTATTTTTTTTTATTTTTAAATGTATTCTTTTTATATGGCAGACAGAGTATTGCACTCACCGCTTTGTTCTGCCGAAATAAACACATTATTATTATTATATCCGTGACACTATGTAAAGATGGCAAATAAATTCGGATGGAATCTTGCAGTCATAATCACTTTATAATAGTTATTTGGGTTACAATGAAATTATTGTTGTTGTAATCTATAAATGTACAGCCCAACTTAAAGATTTACTGTACATTTTATAGTTTTTTTTAGTTTGAATAACTTTGGTGTTATTTAAAAAAAAAAAAATTATAATGTATCGTTTCAATAAAATTGTAAAGCCGCTCATCTCAACACAGGATTGTCCTAGTGAGATGAGTGGCTAATGTTATAAACAGCCGCTCATCTCAACACAGGACTGTCCTAGTGAGATGAGTGGCTAATGATAAAGCCGCTCATCTCAACACAGGACTGTCCTAGTGAGATGAGTGGCTATCATGTTATGTAAAGCCGCCATCTCAACACAGGATTGTCCTAGTGAGATGAGTGGCTAATGTTATGTAAAGCCGCTCATCTCAACACAGGATTGTCCTAGTGAGATGAGTAGCTTTTGCTTTTTTTTTTAATTTAAGAATAAATAAAAAAAATGTAGCAGCCAAAAATATATGGGAATTAGGGGATGATATTAACAATTCTTAAAGACCGAAGTATAATACTGATAAAAGTGACGGGATGGATTGGGGTAGCTGTAGCTCAGTGGATTAGAGCGCAAGGTGCCAGATAGACTACGAGGCTCTGGGTTCGAGTTCCAGGCCGTCTTCTGATTTCAGATAGTCTCCGATCTTTCCACATTGCAAGAGATTTTATTTATTTCATGCGAAGAAAAATCTTACCAATTTTTAGCATTCATATATATATAAAGAATGATATATGCTACAATAAAATTACAAAAAAAAATAACCAAAAAAAATACATCTGCGTGAACCATAACTACGGTCAAAACTATATAACTTTATATTATTACTTTGCTATTTTCAGAACTGGCAGCACGACAAATTATACTGCATTATTTGCAATATTTACCTGACAGGAGCACACTGAAATTGTAGCGATATGTTGAACTGCAATAGAAACTAAACGGGAACACACGTCCAAAATCATAAAGCAATAAATGTCATTTCTAATTCTCTCCCCTCGATGGATTTACAAATGTTGTCATTATGGTAATTGTGAAAGCGGAAAACACAAAATGAAATACGGACATCTAAATAGTAGCGATTATTGGCGATTCGATGTGAAACTATGACAGTCATTGTAAGGCGCGCCTAAAAATGTATAAGAAATTGTGTTAGTTATATTTTTTTCCGCTCAATTACAGTAAAAATATTGTCATTGATAATTTTATGAAGTAAGCGGCTGGAACGTTCGGAAAACGGAAACGGAAGCAGTTGTTACTTGACGGAGTACTTGAGCTGTTTGTTTTCCTCGTTGTCCAGCTAGGACTGAGTCATACCTGTTCTTTTGCGATATTACCCATACTTGATATATTCGTTTGCCGGTATTACGTTATTTATACCGTTCCCAAATATTAGGTATGCCTACTAAATATCTACATGGGGGGGGTGGGGTGTTCGTGGGGATTTTTTTTAATAGTTCATTTTTTATATACATTTTACAGTAAGTAGTGTACCCATAGATATACCGTGTACCTAATGAAAGGTACATGATACATTTTTTTTATTTTGTAATTTATGACATTTTACAAAAACATAAGGCAAAAACTCCCGATAAACTACTTTTTAGTAGTTTGTCTAACTGGAGCTTGTTATTCAAAACCTTATAGTAAATATATACCCAAGGTTAAGTATCTACATAAAATAAAAAAAACATTTAAGAATTAGATCTGTACAGCGCCCTTGAGGTGATTTTTCACAAAAACGGCGCTATAAAAATCATCCGATTATTATTATTATTATTATTATATAGAATATTAATATTAATACTTAAAAAACAAAAAAACAAATGCCAACACTAAATCGTACAAAAAATAATATTTTACAATTATCCAAAACAGAAAGTTGCTTTCAGCTAACAAAGTTTTCAACATATGATATTTAATAACTGTTTAGTTTTGATAGATTTTTTTTTATTTCAGCAAGTGACATATTTAAACACCTAGAAATCAACTGATCTTAAGTTCTTTGTCCATATTTGTTTGTACGCTTAGATAATACTACATGTTAATTAAAAATACAACAAAAATTCATTGAGACATTGTGCACATATTTTAATTGTTCGAGTGTGTTACATAACATGAAGTTATGATTTATGATGGATGTATTGATCCAAATATAATGATTTTGGTTTAATAAAATGTCTCAGATACGGGGATTACCAAAAAATTATCACCGTTGGATCATCTGTGGCCTCTGACAATAAAATACGAAACTGTCAAGAACTACGTTTTCCCCCACGCGGATAGAGATCGACAAAGGCCGAGCTTTCCGGTATGGTTGCTTCAGCATTTTTTGAATTCTTCTTTCCTCGATGACATTATAAAATAAAGAATTCAAATATTGTGTTCACGCATAATACTTGTGATAGATCATTTTTAGTGGCTTTATAATTTTTGCAACGAAAATAAAGTTTTTAATCAAAGTAACCATTGAACCGTTTCACTGTAGGATTGTGCAAAGAGGATAGACCGTCAAACAACTCGGTCTTGGCACATACTTCTTGCTTAATTCACATTCATGTATTGTCTTATACAGATTATTCTGTTATTCTGACTATTGACGTGGCCCAACTTAAGTATTTGGTTCATTTGATCGTGCTATGTCTTCCTCGGGCGTCATCGACTTTTTCTATAAATATACAAACTCTTTTTCTCATTCATACAAATTCTTCTATTGTCCTGACGCTTGACATGATCCGACTCAATTAATTGGTTCACTTGATCGTGTCATGTCATCCTCGGGAGTCACCGACATTTTCTGCCATTCTCATTCATACATATTCTTTGTTGTTCTGACTCTCGATATGATCCGACTAAATTAATTGGTTCACTTGATCGTGCCATGTCATCCTTGAGCGTCACCGACTTCTTCTACCATTCTTATTCATACATATTTTTTGTTGTTCTTACTCTTGACATAATCCGAGTCAATTAATTGGTTCACTTGATCGTGCTATGTCATCCTTGGGCGTCACCGACTTCATCTTCCATTTTTATTCATACATATTCTTCTCTTATTCTGACGATTGAAATGATCCGACTCAATTAATTGGTTCACTTGATCGTGCCATGTCATCCTCGGGAATCACCGACTTCTCCTACCATTCACTTTCACGTTAAACATTAACACTCCAATTAAATAATTTAGTAGTATAATGTCAGGAACTGAAAACGTGCTTTTTTCGGAATCAAAAGTAGTTCTCTAGATGTGATTTTATATAAAAACGGTGTTGTATAAATCATCCATTTATTATTATTATTATAGATTAATCACCGAAAACAGGATTGTTTATTTTATCAAATCTCATAATTACTTTTAAATCGTCAATTTCTAATGTATCTGTCAAAAATAATGTCAATATAATATAATCTACCTACGCCTGCACGCGAGTATGGCGGCAGAATCAAATCTCATAATTACTTTTAAATCGTCAATTTCTAATGTATCTGTCAAAAATAATGTCAATGTAATATAATGTACCTACGCCTGCACGCGAGTATGGCGGTGGGCAGAATCGCGTTTCAACTTGGAACTTGCCCGATACCGATATGGATAGGTACCTTGTATCTGTCAATATCGCATAACGGTGAATACTGGAGATGATACTTGTATCGAATATATCGAGATCGGTCAATAACGCAACTGTTAAATATCGATATACGATATACCGATACTGAATATCAGAAATCACGTATTCAATAAATATCGCTTACATATTCGTAACGGCCGGATCGGTTAGAACGCTAATATCTATGGAGCCAGTATCGATATATCCGATGTATGGCGGTATTATAATACGTATACCTGTTACGAATATATTAGGTTCAGGCCTATGTCCAGCTGATCTATCTCAGTGGTCGGTTTGTTGATCTGTTCTTTTCGTCGCAGAGGACGAGTGAGAGTGGTGTCTATAACTTGAGTCGTTGACCCGATTATTGCGGTGAAATTAAGTATTTCTAAGTGATTTTAATATTAAAATGACACGCCACGCAAGAAACTGCACCGCCGGGGCCGTGTACACGTATCATGAGAAGAAAAAGGACGCTGCAGCCTCGGGCTATGGCTCCGTCCACCAGCGGGTCGGCAAAGACTCCGTGAAAGGTTTCGATTGCTGTAATCTAACTCTGCAGCCATGTCGGGACCCCGTGGTAACGAAAGACGGCTTCTTATTCGACAAGGAGGCCATAATACAATATATTATCACCAAGAAGAACGAACACAGCAGAAAACTGAAAGAATTCGAGAGACAAAAGAAGCGCGACGAGGACGATTTGGCTGAAATCGCCGCTGCAGAAAAACGATCTAATTTAGTTAAATTTATGAATACTGAGAAAAATATCGTTAGTTCTTCAACTTCCAAAGCTTCTACTAGCGGGAATTCTAAAGGTATGTCATTTGTTATAATTTTATTTCATTTCGAAAGCCTTCTTAATAATTGTAACATAACCCCAGTTTTCCGCCATATTGGGCAGTTTGTTTTTATTATAATTTGTATGGATCTAGTTTAGTTCATTTATGAATACTGATAAGAATATCGCCATCGACTTTGAAATATGCATACAGATAGCACTTCATTTTGAGGTTAATTTTTTTTATTTCCCATAAGTATTTGACATAAAGTAGGGTTCTTAGTTGGTGTTTTTACAAAAATTTCAAACTTTACCAAGCTTTGAAAAATGCATTTTGCTTCTACGGTGACTGAAATATTTGTTCCTCGTTAAAACTAAACTGATCAAAGTGTTTTTTGTGCATATTGGATGAAGACCGTATCTGAATATTTACTGGAGCAAGAATTTACTCATTATTTTATATTTCCGCCGACGTAAATCGTTGTTTCTTGTTGTAATCCTGTTGAAACCGAGTGTTACCTCAATCATCTACGCGTAAAGAACGAGTCTGAATAAGGAACTCCAGTCCAATTTTTTTTTATCAATAGTGACGTTCCAACTTAAATACCAGTATATTTGTTTGTTGTTTTTAAAGTTAATTTTCATAGTTTAAATAATTTTCAAAGCCCACCAAAACGCACCAAATCTATGGCCGCTCGATTTTGATCAGTTCTAAGGTTAGAATGTCAAATGTCAAAATAAGGATGAGCTTTACCGTACATAATTTTATATTCTATTCATAGTAAACCATAACTAAACGTAAGTAATAACATTATGTACCTCTTTAGAAAATTTAACTCAAAGAATAATAATAGTGTCATAATATCCGTATTGATAATTGGTTTGCTCATGAATACTCTAATCTATTTCACTAATAATAGTTTTTTTTTATGTTGAACAACAATTATAGTGCTTAAAGTCACCCAAATTAAGTTAAAATTTCGCTAAAACTAAAAAATATAATAATAATAATCGGATGATTTTTATAGCGCCGTTTTTGTGAAAAATCACCTTAAGGGCACTGTACAAATCTTACTTCCTATTCTTACATTATTCCTATATTACATCTATTACATATTTGTTTTTTGGACAGACTATCATTACACATTATTTATAGATCATATAAAGAGATGCAGTTAAATTATCAAAACTAAATACGGCTTGATCTAAGTTTTCATACATGTTAAATTGAGAGAAAAAAAAAATGCTAACTGTATTTATTCCTTACGATATATTGCAAAACGCTAATACAAATGATAGGAGTCATGTGAAGTTGGGCGGCAGGTGAGGACGGGGCCGGGGGAACTGATCCATATCCATATCCAATCTTCTTTGTCTTTGTTGGTGACGCCCCTGGGCGGCCTGACGGTACCGCCCGTACGCCAGGTAGCGCTTGTCGGCCGGCTTCGGGATCTGGAAAGAGCACACCAGCAATATACATATAAAAATACAAAAAAAAATAGTGAAAAATATTTAGTGTTCCATACTAATCCAAAAACACAATGCGCATGTGATATCTGATGTTCCAAATGCAATGGTACCAACATAAAAAGGTGTTTTCATATGATTTTTCCATACTAATCCAAAAACACAATGCGCATGTGATATCTGATATTCCAAATGCAATGGTACCAACATAAAAAGGTGTTTTCATATGATTTTTCCATACTAATCCAAAAACACAATGCGCATGTGATATCTGATGTTCCAAATGCAATGGTACCAACATAAAAAGGTGTTTTCATATGATTTTTCCATACTAATACAAAAACACAATGCGCATGTGATATCTGATGTTCCAAATGCAATGGTACCAACATAAAAAGGTGTTTTCATATGATTTTTCCATACTAATCCAAAAACACAATGCGCATGTGATATCTGATGTTCCAAATGCAATGGTACCAACATAAAAAGGTGTTTTCATATGATTTTTCCATACTAATACAAAAACACAATGCGCATGTGATATCTGATGTTCCAAATGCAATGGTACCAACATAAAAAGGTGTTTTCATATGATTTTTCCATACTAATCCAAAAACACAATGCGCATGTGATATCTGGGGGCCAAGTCTATATGTTTTTCGTTAGCCTGACGCACGTTAAATCGGCAATAAACAACCATTTTAACAGTTTTCAGAAACGTGCTAGTCCATATCGCGCTAACAGGCTAAATGTTCGTTAACGTTAAGAGAAAAATCAATGACGTAAATGAAAGAAACGACGCCTTGTTAACTCCGTAAAGTGCGTTACGAGCACTACTGACAGCAGCTGCTAGACGTCAAACTTCTAAATCTCATCGTAAAAATCAAAACAATACGATAAAACGTAAGTTATTTATTCATGAGAGGGCAGGCTGATCGTCTTTTATCTTTTAGTGTTGTCATATTTAAAAAGAATATAATTCAAATGAATTTATGGTTGTTCAGTGCTTGCATATTACAATATTATTAATGGTGGATCCTTTTTTCACATCATTTTTGCATTGATTGATTAATTCTTATGCCATTTACTTTCGCAGTATGAATTCTCCTGACACTCCTATTTTTTTATGCGAATATCGCACAAGAGTCCCAACTGTCCGAAGCCAGTGGGACTATGACATCCCTTGTTGGGGTATGTTATAAGGGTAAAAGGTATGGGGAGGGGGAGGCGATAGAGAAGAGGAAGGTGGGGAAGTACCGGACTATTCGTATCTAAGCACTAAACACGGCTAAAGCCATTTCAAGCATCTTTCACTTTGGAACGCACCATAAATATACGTACTATATATATATATTATTTTTAACGAATTAATTATAAATCGATGCAGATTAATTAAATCAAATTTACATGCGCACCCTGGGATTTGAACCCACAACCTCCGAATTTGTAGTCAAGATAAAAAAAAAAAAATCGAACTTTTTTCCGTTTTTGTCGATTTTAAATCCCGAATGACTAATTTTTCATTATACGAGGTGTGTTCAAAAGAAAAGGTGAATTTTGAATTTTTTCGAAAAGTATTTATTTATTCATCAATATTCATTTTCTTTCCTTCAAAGTAACCCCCCTCAGATATAATGCACTTATGCCAGCGCTTCTTCCAATCCTCGAAGCATTTCTGGAATGCACTTTTCGGTATGGCCATCAGCCCGTTCTTCGATTCTGACTTTATCTCATGAATTGTGGCAAAACGCTTTCCTTTCATTGGTCTCTTCAGTTTCGGGAATAGGAAAAAGTCGCAGGGAATCAAATATGGTGAATACGGTGGTTGAGGCATGATTACGGTGTTGTTTTTGGCCAAATAATCACGAACAAGCATTGATGTGTGAGCTGGTGCATTATCGTGATGCAAAATCCATGATTTTTTTTCCACAATTCCGATCGTTTGAGCCGTATTGCTTCACGCAAACGTTGCATAACTTCCTTGTAGTATTCCTTATTAACCGTACCTTTTTTCGGTCTTGGCTCTTCTGGCCGCTTCCATTGGGATGATTGGGCCTTGGTTGCGACGTCATAACCATATACCCACGTTTCATCACCAGTTAATAATAATAATTAATAATAACAAAGCATTTATATAGCGCAGTTTTGTGTTGTTTCACTTCAAGTGCGCGTTATGACCCTTTTGAGCAAATCTGGACCATTCAACAACTCCTGAGCCATACTAATGCGACGTTGCCTTTGCTCAAAATTTTGCAATTTCGGAACAAACTTCGCTGCCACACGTTTCATGCCCAAAACATCCTAGAAAATTGCATGGCATGAGCTGATTGATATGCCAACATCCTCTGCAACTTCCCCGATAGTGATTCGACGATTTTCCAAACCATTTTCTTCACTGTTTCGATGTTTTCTTCGTTTGTTGACGTGGTCGCAACTCCAGGACGCTCATCGTCATTAACATCTTCTCGGCCTTCTGTAAAGCGCTTGTACCACTTATAAACACTTTTTTGAGACAATGTAGACTCGCCGAATGCCACAGTCAACATTTTAAGTGCGTTGGAGCACTTTATTCCATTTTTAACGCAAAATTTAATACATATTCTTTGATCTATTTTTTTCAAAAGTAAAAAATCGAAGAACACAAAAACGTGACCAACGTTTCCAGTTGTCAAAAACAAACCACTAATCTAAAATGACTGATAATGCTAACATATGATAAACATATGTGTAACAACATAACAAAAAAAAAAATTGATAATCGAATGTACACAGCCTGCAAAAATTCAAAATTCACCTTTTCTTTTGAACACACCTCGTATAAGTATTGAATGATTTATCATATATTTTTCATGTATGATAAATCATTTAATGCTTTTTGAAGTAGACAAAATTTGCGTACAATTTGAAATCAAAATGGTCTCTGTAGACCTAATAGTGTCTGGGACATAATGGTTTAAAATTTCGCAATATTTTGTCATTTCTAGCTATTTTTATAGTTTTTTCATTGTTGACACCGAAGGAATAATTTTTATAGAAATATCGGCGATACCAAAGATTTATTAATATTAGTTAACGATAAATATCGAATGAATCGAGCACGGTCAGTAACGCCAGTACTTATTATCCATATGATAGGCTGTCTATAGTTAGTGATAAGATATACAACATAATGCATAATACACTAGTACCGTTGTGCTATATGTTAAATATCCTACGTCACATTGTACATTACGTGTATTATATTATGATTTTAACTTCTAAAACAAAATTTGTCGCTACGCACTCCATTTTTTGAGATCTCTGAGACGAATGTGTGGTAAAACCATGTATGATCGTGTGAAAAATATTGAGATTCGTAAATGTAAGTGTAGTGAGCAAGATTAAGAAAGGACGCTTAGATGGTTTGGGCATGTAGAGCGAATGAACGAAGAGAGGAGTGTAAGGAGAATATATGACGCGAATGTGAATGGAAGAAGAAGCCGGGGACGCCCGAGGAAGACATGGCATGATCAAGTGAAGCAAATACTCAGTCGGGCCATGTCAGAAGTCGGAATAACAGAAGAGAATGTATGAGGCGTTGTATGAATGTGATTGAAGCAAGAAGTGTATGCCAAGATGGAGTTGTTTGGCGGTCCGTCCTCTCTGCCTACCCCTTCGGGGAAACGGCGTGATGGTTAGTTAGTTAATTAGTTAGCACTCCATTTTTTCTATTAATTAAACCACCAACTCTAATATAATCATGTAAACCATTTTATTTTTATTAATATTATTTTAGGCATCTTCTTGTGACACTTTAGGAAACATTACTGTGTAAATATATAACCATCTGAACGCAATATGTACACTCCGCTTCTCTACACAAGCATAGCTCAAAAGAGAAGTATAATATTGCAGTGAATTCAATTGTATTAAATTTCTATAATGAAAAAAAAGCGAATTGTGAAAAAGTTATGTGATTTTCGCCAAAATGACGCTATAAAAACCATCAAAATATCATTATTATTATCACGTACCAAATCATTATTCAATAGATATGAATACCAAAATATCGTTTAATATCTCGGAACGGTCAGAACGCTAATATCTGTGGACCCGGTACTGATATATCAGATATGTGGCAATATCATCATACGCATTTCTGTTACCAACATAATAGGTCATGGCCTAGTCTTCCAGTTTAGGTATTAAATTGATTAAATGTGGGATATGGACTTTCTTTGAACGCTGATAAATTGTTAATCAGTTGCGGATATGAATGTATTTTTGCACTTTGGTACAATGCACCTACAATAGTAACGAGACGCTGATATTCTACAATGTTTCCTTCAATTAAAAGCAGTTAAATTTGAGTATAAAGTTCTCGAAGTTTCCTATGGAATGCATACAATGTCGATCACCGCTTATTGAACCGTCAATCCGACTGCTCGTGTGACGTCACACCCAACAAGCCGTAGATTTCGTGCGTTTTGCTGGGCTTTAAAAAATTGAAACTTTAACAATTATTTTAACCATGAAAACGAACTTTAAAAAAAAATATTAAAAAAACAGAAAATTAAATTAGAACGCCAACATTAATAATTTTTTTTTTAAAAATGGACTGGAGTTTCTTATTGCAAAGCCCAATTATCGCATGACTTTCACAAATTTTATGACATTATATAGTGCCTGATGGATAGGAATGTTTCGCATTACCAAAAAACTGACGCAGCACCACAAAAATATCACTCCTTCCAACAGCCGCCGCTGCTGCCCTGCCGCTAGCTGCCACCTTTGTCTGTTATTACTTTTTCGAAAAAAAAATTTCCAACGATAATTTGCCTTTGAGGTGATTTTTTCACGAAAACGGCGCTATAAAAATAATCCATATTAATAATAATTATTGGATAATTTTGTGAAAAATCATATCAGGGGACCGTATGTATTTACACATTGTGTTTTAAATACGCCAGGCTGTTTTTAAGGATGTCTGTATCCTCACATTCTATATCATTGCACAATCTGCACGTGCGAGACATTGGATCGGCAATATAGTTGTTAAATAACTACGGATAAACTGTTTTATATCTTATCTCCTTCAATAGCGTCTATTGGGAACAAGACAATTAAAGCATCCGAGTCTTTCCTTGAATAATAATTGTGTTTTTTACAGAGTCCATCTCCAACATGGCTGGCGGTCGCAGTTCGCAGCTGCCGAGCTTCTGGGTGCCGTCGCAGTTGCCCGATGCCAAGCGACCGCGCCTGCACCGCCCCGAGGGCGGGGTGCTCTGCCCCGTGACGGGCCGCCCGCTGCGCCTCAAGGACCTCGTGGACGTCAAGTGGACCCTGGTCAAGGACCCCGACGACACCAAGTCGCTCATCGCCAAGGAGAACCGGTAATAGAACAGAACCGATGTCGCACTCGCTCGCCATTGTTTGCGTAGTAATACAGATTTTAGAATCCTGTGCTTTCCAATTTGCCCGGTATTAATATAGCGGTTATTTGTTCCAGGTACATGTGTCCCGTGACGCACGACATCCTGTCCAACTCGGTGGCGTGCGTGGTGCTGGCGCCCACGGGGCATGTGGTGACGGAGGAGTGTCTGCAAAAGGTAATTCGCCAGGACTGGCTGCATCCGCTCACAGGCGCCCCGCTCACAGAGGGAGACATCATCCCGCTGCAGCGCGGGGGCACTGGCTACAGTACCACCAACCCGCAACTGGAAGGCACCTCCTCCAGGCCCGTGCTGCAAGCCTAACGTGCATCCAGTGATAGTCCAGGAGTACAGATTGATCACCGTTACATTGGTGTGGTGAAAGTTCTGCTGACGGACCTAGATACACTATTTCCGGCAACAGGACATTTCAAGGAGAATCATGATTTATCAATGTTAAAATAAAAGAAACCAGACGGCTAAAGAGCACTAACCGATGCCAATAAATCAATTTGAACCCTTCATCATTAATGATTAGATTGGCAAACACAGACGCCAGTCGATGGAAACCTTTGTCACTGAAGAATAGTTTGCCATAAGCGAATGCCAATGAAGGAGAAGTTGTTAAGCTATTAACAAAAACACAAGGAGCACAAAGAGAACCTTTATCAGTAAAGAACCGTTTGGCATAAAACTTCTGTCATTTAATAATGGTTGGAAACCAATTCCAATAAAATGAGTAACTATGTTTTTAAACATCAATACCAATCAAACAGAAACCTTATCAGCTAATTACAAGTGTGTAAAAACTAATTGTGACTAGTGTAAACATGCTGTAGCATCCTTCAACCTGCTGCCTCGTTCTTCATCTGTGGCGTAGATCCTCAACCTGCTGCAACATTCTTCAATGTGGTGCAGCATTCTCCATTCTGCTGCTACGTTCTTCAATGTGGTGCAGATTCTCCATTCTGCTGCTACGTTCTTCAACGTGGTGCAGATTCTCCATTCTGCTGCAACATTCTTCAAGCTGGTGCAGCATTCTCCATTCTGATGCAACATTCTTCAATCTGGTGTAGCATTCTCCATTCTACTGCACACGTTATTCAACGTGGTGCAGCATTCTCCATTCTGCTCCAACGTTCTTCAAGCTGCTGTGGGAGTTATCATCTCAAGGTTTTTCATGATTCTTGTTTAATTATGTATTATTAGAGACCTGAAAAATCCCAGATTTTTTCAGGGAATATTGGTCTATCTGGTATTTGCAATAATTTTAATATTGTCTTTTACAAAAAACAAAAAAAGTATTGATAGTGCTCCGCGTATTCAACATGAAGTTTGATGCATTACATTTTATGACTATTCGAGATTGTCAAAACCATGGATAAAGAAAATTTTA
This sequence comes from Halesus radiatus, assembly GCA_022606495.2. Lineage (NCBI taxonomy): Eukaryota > Metazoa > Arthropoda > Insecta > Trichoptera > Limnephilidae > Halesus > Halesus radiatus. The sequence continues at coordinate 90,366 of JAHDVE020007787.1, forward strand.
ATATACGCAATATAACATTCTTAATTTAAAATATCAGAATGTCAAATGAAAAACACGAAAATTCACAGTTATTTTTGCTGAGAATTGTGAAATTCGTGTTATCGTTATGTATTACCAGTGGCGGCTCGTGACTTTTGAGTGAGCTAGAGTGCTAAACAACATCAATAACGTCGTATTTTTCAATTTTAGCACTCTAGCTCACTCAAAAGCCACGAGCCGCCACTGCCAATGGCCATCCTCAATATTCACGTTTCAAGATGCAAAATGACCAGCTTTAACCCATTCAACCTTTCTGTATTTATGTATTCAAACGGCAAAAGAAACACCCCAGCAGATGATGGATCTATAAGGGAAATTAAATATGTCTTTCTTTGCCGTTGCCCCATTGGGCTTCTCCGGGCAATATGTAATCTCAGTAAATTGCATACAACACATACTGGTATTATACAAGTAGCAACAAAGCTTTATGTTTAAACGCAGTGATTCTATTTAACAGCAAGATTGCCCTCCCCCACCTGCATGACCATTGGCAAGTTGGTCATGTAGGCCAGGAGATAAATCAGTATGCTGTCGGTGATGCAGATAACCATCGGGAAAATAGAAATGAATGGTCTCCACGATAGCCGAGTTTTCGAACCATCTGCGAATCAGTCTGAAGAAATAAGTGTCTAACAATGTGTACATCCCTTCTGACCCGCATATGGTTCATTTCGAGCATACCCAAGAGAAAGTGGGTAGGATAGAGCCACGGGTAGTACCCAATAGCCGTACTCCCTCGTAATAATTACGCATTGGGTACACAGCTCAACTTATGGAGTTCTACGAACTAACCACAATATTTGTTATCAAAAGAAGATAAAAGATTGTTAATTATTTATAAATTTCAGTACTCTCAAGTGGTGTGCCTTGTAATACATTCCTCTCCCCGCCTCCCTCCCCTTCCTATTGAATCCTGTTCCTCGATGCAAGTATTCGTCCACCCGGTGTGCGTTTCGCACGGTCGCTGCTTCTGATTAGATTCTATCTAGTTTCTAAAAAGATTAAAAAATATGTTTAATTAATCATCTGATTAATTAAGTATTTCTTAACAAGCTGACCTTCCTCTACCTCGTTTAATTTAGACCCGCCCCTACCACGTTGTGTTTACTTTTTTGTTTCGGTCATGGGGACGTGATCCAGGTTTGTGTGGTAACTTTGTGGTTCCTTGGACCTTGGGGTGCTGTCTTCTGTTGATTTTTAAATGACATTGATACAATTTACTATCTTGAATTTAAATTTCAAATTTTTCACACTTCTAACTACTCTTCACAATATAAATGCTGTCATTCGACCTACGTTAATTGATATGGACACTCGCCTCAGCAACCTAATACCTGAATTGGGTTAACATAACCTCTCTCCCCTCGCTGTCTCCCAGACTCCCCTTTATAAAATCCACCCCCCCCCCCCCTGCTCGCCTTCGATTCTGCGGTTCTCCCTCGCACAGGTCCGTACTAGGTATCTTTGGCCAACTTAACCAAATTTATAATTGTTTTAAATCATCTCTTATATATTATACCAACCTTGATGTATGGCAGTGAGGCATGGAACTGGCAGAGGAAGGATGAAAGTAGACTGAATGCTGTAGAAATGAGATCTCTGAGACGAATGTGTGGTAAAACCATGTATGATCGAGTGAAAAATGTTAAGATTCGTAAAGAATGCAAGGCTGATGTAAGCGTAGTGAGAAAGATTAAGAAAGGGACGCTTAGATGGTTTGGGCATGTAGAGCGAATGAACGAAGAAAGGAGTGTAAGGAGAATATATGACGCGAATGTGAATGGAAGAAGAAGCCGGGGCGCCCGAGGAAGACATGGCACGATCAAGTGAATCAAATACTCGAGTCGGGCCATGTCAGAAGTCGGAATAACAGAAGAGAATGTATGAGGCGTTGTATGAATGTGAATGAAGCAAGAAGTGTATGCCAAGATCGAGTTGTTTGGCGGTCCATCCTCTCTGCCTACCCCTGCGGGGAAACGGCGTGATGGTTAGTTAGTTAGTTAGTTAGTCATCTCTTTACAATAACTCTTGCGACTCACTGTTTGATCCAACTACGGAAATAAAATCGGTACCGTTCCTGTCAGTGGTGTGAGTGCCAAACGTGCCTATTGCTCGGTTTAGAAATCCATTTAGGTAGGCACTATTTCATAATCCAAGTCTTCATTCCTCACTAAAATGTAAACCTGAAGACAGAATAAAATGGCTGTCTCTCAGTGGCGCTGGACACTAAATCACATTCGAGATCAAACCCCTTACTCGCATAAGTTTTTGACGTCTTCTCGAATACACTCACTGGCATTTTTGTCCCTTCATTAATTTTATCCAAACAACAGCCATTCCTGTACTCTGATCTCTTAATCCGCCTCTGGAAATCTTATCAAAAGAAATGCCTTTGTTCGGCCTGATTCTCTGGCACTAATTTCATCAGTAACACGATAATTTATTGTTTGCAGTCCTAAGGGTCTGTACACACAATGTTCCAACATACTTCTAAAATCAATAATTAATTCCCCATTCTAGAGATGTTACATTAACTAATTCTCCATTCTAGAGATGTTACATTAACTAATTCTCCAACGCGCCTCGCTTCTTCATTATTTGAACACGTCAACATTCCAAGATATGTTGTTTATGTTTTAGTTATTATAGATGTGGCACCAGTTTGCGACTTGGAACCATAGCAACTAGTCAATTTCAACATCAACCACACTGCGTCAATTCTATTTATTATGTCATTTATATGTACCCAAAATGATAACCTAGAGAAGTTTCATTATTGCTGTGTTCGCCCCATTTACAGACGCCACTGGAATACAGCTGTTATAGTTCTGTGTGTTTCTTCAAGTGTTCAGTTCTGTAGAATCCTCTTGGCTTACGGTTTCAACATGTTTCCTTAAGGATCTCAATTGCATCTAAATTCCGATGAGAATGCACGCAGGCTACAATTCACAGGTTATAAATCATGATTAAGGAATGTGCTTTTACAATAAATCCTCGCTCTATGAGCCCTGTAAAACGTTAACATCTAATTTATCACCCCTCCATAAAAAGAAAGGAAGGCCGTCCCATATTGTACCAGACGTAATCTGGCACACAAACGAACTGTATGAGGCCGGCTGATCCCAATCTGCGAAGTGGGCCGGAGGGGAGGGAGACACAACCTGTCATTCCTTTTGCAAGGAGGAATGACTACGACTTTTGTTAACCTTTTCTGCACAAAATTCCCTTTTGTGCAAAGCTTTTGCGGCTGTACAAACCCCTTTGCACAAAAACACTTTTGTGCAAAAGCTCGACTGGGCCTTGTCTGTGGTGAAGCGATGTTCCGATTCCGTGAATGTTGGTAGTCCGGGGGGTGGTCTAAGGGTCAGCGGTTGTCAGAAGAAAATAAGAAGGCAGGTCGGTTACAAGTAGAGCCAGGTAGAGCGGTCGGGGAAGCAGAGGTGATGTCGGTTGAAGCGTCGCTGGATGACTGCCGAAAATGCCATTTTCGGCCTCTATATAAATGCCAACCAGGCGCTACGCCGGGCGCCGAGTTAGCCTCCCACGATGCTATCGATACAACTGTCTGCGTCGAGCAGCATCGTGAAAGTTCTTCCCGACATCACCCGTCTCCCCCGCACACCTCATCTCGCTCTGTCATTTTTATTCGTCATTTATTGGAAGTCGTGGTGGTCATTTTCATATTTCATTATTTCAACAAAGTTTGCACAAGAATGTTTGACTAGTCGGGCCGGACCAGTCGTGCAATTTCAATCTTTATTTTCTGGTTCCGGTCCCGTACAATTTATATCTAAACTTATAAACTAAACACACATTATTTTCTTATGATACAATATTAACAATTAGGCGTCAAGATGTCCGACACACATATCCTCTGAGATCACCCCAAAATTACGTGAATTATTTTAGAGTATAAAAAAAAGATTTTCTTATTAAAACTTGAATCCATTACAGCCTTATTCTTTCTAAATTGTCATGTATACATCTTTTAATTTTTTTGCTTTAATTATCCTTCAATGGATTTTAATTTATTGGAATTGAAAAAATAGTGCATGATACAGTGTTTATACTTTTTGAAGAGGGGTTATTGCCCTTTCACTGGTTTTAACAACATATTAAATACACCTTTGTTTTATTTATAAACCAAGTGCTTAATAAATTCTAACCATGAATTTGTACATGTCTTCAGAATCAATAGAATCGTCGGAGCATTCAGGCAGTACTAAACATTTAGGACAGAAAAATTGTTATCGTCTCATAAATCTGTTATATTTTCCCAACAACTTTTGGGGATGGCAGTGCCCGATCCTCATTTGAAATGCCTTCATTCATTCATAAAGAAAAGTACTACGGCTTTATTTGAGATCATTTTTATCTTTTTAGAAGCACTCGGCGCAATTTCATTTTTGAATGCAGTTTTAATTGGAACTTTCTTTTTCTCTTCTTCGATTTTAAACTTTTCATAAATAAAATTTTTCTCGGACGCATCGGCACGTAACGCGGTCGGCATTCGTGCTCGTCCTTGATGTTCTTTTGCGCCCGGTTGATTTACCCGGCATTGTGTCCCCTGTCTGTTAAAACCTGCGCACCCAATGCTTGATTAAATTCTCACTTTTCTCATGGTGGTTAAATGAAAATGTGTCCTGTAGAGACCTCCAACAATAGTGTACGAATCGCTGTTTATAAAAAACGCTCGCACTCAAAATGCGCGCTGCGGTCCCGTGAAGTGATCCATTGCTACTAAACTAAACAAGCCCGCCAAGCGTTTGAGACCACTCCCCCCCTCCCTTATCTGTATTTGTCGCGTAACGGTCAAACAAAAAACCTTGTATTAGTTCTTCATCATTCCAATAGACGTCACCGTGGGTTCTATATTTTCGATTTTTTTAAGTAATTGAGTTTGACATGAAAAATTGTCATTTAGAACATCGTGTTAACACGCCAATTTTATATGGCCGGCCTCCTGAGCACGGCTACATAGAGCGCGTAAACATGTTAAAGGCACAGAAACTATTTTCAGACACCGGTTGGGTCGCACCAAACTCCGGCTGCCTTAGCGTCAAGAGGGATGTCTGGGCGTGGGTCTCTAGAGGGGGGCTTCCGGAGTGGAGACTAGCATATCACTCTGTAGCCTGAGGAAGAGGAATAAAAACAGTATAATATTTTTTTTTATAAATTATAATAATTTTAAAAATTGGGAAAGTATAGAAATCTCAGGGAGGTTTGCGGAATCATTATCCTCTTTGGTTGTCATCCCTCGGGCGCTTAGGCTGATCATATCCTTAATAACGATCTCCGTCACATCCAAGGACTCGGCGCTGCTCGGTCCGCCACCAGTCTGGTAGAGGTCCCTCCTGATGACGGGGCTCTTCTGCTGCACTGACCTCTTTAAGTCATCATACTTATTTTTTAATGTCTCGGAAGACCTGAAGGCTGCTGATGAAAGAACAATGGAGTGATAAAGCTATAAAGATTTGACAGCTGACAACTAAATGATCACCCAACAAAATGAATAATAAAACAATAATTCGGAAGAGCCAAATAAAGTGTGAAAACTGATTTTGAGGGTCTCGGATGAAATATTATTAGGACAATGAACCATAAAAAAAAACTAAACTAACGATTTAACAGCCGAGGGCGAGGTTTGTCCGGATTTTGGAAATATAAATAATTTGTTACGATTACATTAGCTGTGGAAGTTGCGTTGAATTTAACTTCAATTGCCTTTTCACTTGACCGCATCCCTCTTTTTATTCTCCACTATTGATTTATATTGGCGAATGATGTCCACTAACTTTTCTATATCTTCCCCTGAGAAGTTGACAGCTGGTTCGCTTGATTTGCTCATTCTGAAGAACAACGCAAAAGTTAAGTTATTAATTCAACTAAAATCACAATAATCAATACTTTCAATTATCCAAATAACGACTGCTTTTAGCGGGAATGTTTGTTTTGATGTTTGCAATTGAATAGAATCCATAGAAAGACGGTATTATGCAGACGGGATAATAATACCGATGTATGTTGCCAAGCTACATTATTAATGACAGACCTTATTGAGATGGTACTGAATGTAACTCATCCATCGATAACAAACTGTTTACAGTGCGAGGCTTCCAATAATGTTAATCAAATAGGCTGCCATTTGTTTAGCCGTGCTGGATTCATTTACAGAACAATATTATTATCAAAAATACCTATTTTTACATACTTTTTATGGATGAAACTCCCGTAAGTCGTCTGATTATCTACTATAAATGTTGCTGAGACACAATTCACTTCACATATTAACCTTTCCGGGAGTAAGTTACGAAACGCTGGCCGTGCTCTGGGGAGTGAGTTTTTTTTAAATAAATAATTTTTTTATTAAATGTATACTTTATGATAATACGAACGACCCAAAAATTGTAAAAAAAATCGTACTTACCACTGTCAGCTTTTATCACAAAAAATCGGGTTCTGTTTTTCAGGAGTCACAAACCATTGGCACATGAACAAAATAGTAAAAAAATATATACAACACAATTATTTTCACTTAGCACTAATAAAGAAACGAAAATGGATAAAACTGTTAACTATGTACATAAAATATACAATCAATTAGTATTGTTTTTTTGTATGGTAATCCATGAAACACGGGTGTACACAGAGAGCAGCGTCACACTCATAACACATATATTTTGTTTCTTTCCTTTGTGGATTCCTTATGGATGTATGTTTGCACACAAAACAACGTCGTTTTGCTTTGCTGCCTTTGCACTCTGTTTGTGGAACTGGCTGTGGAAAGTGCCTTCCTGTAAGCCTAATGGGATTGTCATTGCCTCGCCTACCCCCTGATGATGATGGCCGTGGAGTGTGATATTTTTCCACCATCTGGGTAACAAGCTTCTCTTTGTATTCTTCAAATGTCGTCTCTCTGGATTTAATGGAACGATACATGAAAAACGCATTGATTATTGAGATTTCTAGTAATCTGAAAAATATTTTCTTGTACCATTTTATTGTCTTGCGGCTAACAGCTCCTAATCCTAGAATTCTGTCTACGTTATCAACACTTCCCATGTTCATGGTATAGTCCACAACAGCTTCAGGTTTGTGTTTTTTAGCTCCTGTGGTGTAGTCAATTTTTTTTGTCTCAATCATATTATTAGAATGTATATTTGTCAACATCACAATATCCCGTTTATCTCGCCATTTCAAGGCCATTAAATTTTCCGAATTGAATGATATGACATCTCCTTTTCTTATTTTCGTATCCAATTTAGGCATTTGCTTCCGATTGGTTCTTGCTGTCCCACAAGCATTAGTTTTGTTTTCAAAAAGACAATCAAACAAAGCGGGTGAAGTATACCAATTATCTACATAGAGTCCATGTCCACATCCAAGATAATCTTTAAGTAAAGTCATTACTACAGACCCGATATTCCAATGTTGGGGTGGCTTTCAATGTCTGTTTCACTACCGGTATAAATTATTAAATCCAAAACATAGCCCGTTTTTACCTCACAGATCTGTGCCTTTTTGAAGGTATATAAATTTTAAAAGAGAGCCTTCCTTTCCACAATAATAAGCTTTCATCAATGCACAAATTTTGGTAGGGATAAAAGGTTTCCTTCATTATTTTTCTTAACAGGTCTAAAATGCTCCTAATCTTGTAAAGTCTGTCATTATTGGAGCAATGACTCGCAAAATGGAGATTCCTCAAGATAAGTAAAAAACGATCCTGCGAAAATAGTTTTTTGAAAAACGGTGTCTCTATTATGGGATTATTGATCCAATATTTTTTGATACAGTTTTTTCCAACCAGACTCATAAGAATTATGGTAGATAGAAAAACGTACATTTCTTCCTTCGTAGTGTCGACCCATTTTTTAATTTTAGACGATGCGGATACATTATGGGATGCGGATGTTGCGTAAATGTTTGTTTCTGAAACAATGGTGTGTATAATGTCTTTTGTAAAAAAAAGTTGGGAAAGGTGCAGTTCAAGATAATCATCCTCCAAATTAACATGTGTTTTTATTCCGGACTGGAAATCATCGAATTTGTGCAGTGTTGGAGTGATGTTCGTATGATCCCATATCCTGGCTTCCTCCCGTCTCCGTTTAGCATCAGTAGAGGAATCATCAGAGAATAATGATAGATCGTCAATAGTTTCAATATTTTCCTCTTCATCATCGCTGTTCATCAAAATGTTAGCGATTTCATCATCTCCTAAATCCATTTTGAGGAGGTTTTTGATGTTTTAGTACACTTTCAATCACAAAAATCACTGTCAGAGTAAAATCACCAAAAATGTCGTAATATCCGCTAACAAACACAAAACACAAATAATAATGATAAAAAACGTTTAAACATATGAATCACATTGCTCAAGATATCACAAAACCACGAAAAAGTTATTTTAATACGGGTTTACGTATGGTTGGACCACAAGAAAAATGAAAAGTTTAAAAACTATGGAATTTACAGGTTGACACACTGCTATTTACTTCGCTACAAACTAAAAATCACATTAAAAACATAAAATACGTCAAATATGAGCTCTAAAGTACATATATTCGAACAAAATATTAGAAATCCGCGAGAAAAAACGTAAAAACACGTGCGCGCCGAAATCAATGGTTGAATATGTCTGTTTATGTCCGAACTTGCTGGTGTGACGTCACGCAAAATAAATAACGGCCGATATCTCTGTCGATAATGATGTAAAAAATTTGAAAATGGTTTAAAGTTACAGGAATATGCCCATAGATGGCAATACAATGCACATTTACAGAATCTAGGCGCGAAATTTAACTATGCAACGCCTGTCGCTCATAGACGTCCATACTCCTTTGGCGAAAGTTTGTACTGTCGTTCATTCGCGTCCATACTCCCGGAAAGGTTAACTTTTTCAGCCTCTGTGGCATAAGTGTGGAAGGGCTTCTCTTCCTTTGGCAGGGCTGCTGCGAGCATTTTGTGGGCCTCCACCGAGCTTACCACTATGCTGATGGTGCCGCCCCTGTTATACCTAAAGTTGAAGGTGGCGTTTCCAATGTGTCTTTACCTCCGTGGTAATTTGACCGTGTGTCATGTTCCCCGTTTTCATTATAACGGGTGGCACTCTTGTGCTCTTTCTGTTTGTACTGCACGCCGCTGGGTTTGCATTTGTTTGTGGTGTTTGATTGTTGGTGGGTGTGGCTCTCTTCGTTGGTGGTGGGGCCACAATACTATTGTCGTTTCCGACTTCTTTTAATGTATCGTATTTGTTTTTTTGAATAATATTGAATTTTGGCCCCAGCCAGCTTCCTCCATAGGAACTGCCTCGGTGCTGGGACCGGGCGTCGGGGAAGGGCTTCGTGTGAAAATAAATTCCACTTTTGTAATTGGGTTTACATCGTACCCGGTGGTATTTATACCACTTTATGACTTGGAGGCTTCTACCTCTTGGTTTTGTTGAGGTATCCTCTTGTAGTTTTCCTTATCGTTCTGTCCATGTTAGTTTGGTGAAATCTGGAATCAGTAAAAAAATATATTATTTTTGTCGTATGTGCCTTGAAAAAGGCAGTTTTTTTGCCTCGAAAAGGCAGTTGTCGTTTGAACAGTGAGTAGTTTTTTAAGGCTGCACTGGATGCCGGGAGGACTGATTGCCTCGGGCGCCAATGGCACCAGATAGCCTCAATCCGCCAAAATTCAGTGCCTCCTTTTTAACCTCATCTATTTTGTGTGCTGACAGTGTCCCAATCCGCCGTGGAACCAAACTTGTCAATCCGCCAAAAAATCAGACTTGTCGTGAAAAAAGCTCAAAGTCAGAGTCGGTGATCTTTGAATTCCATGAATTCATTTATATTATCTCGCCAATACCGTGTCACAGAGAGACTGCCTTAATTATCCAACGAAAAACTTACTGCATTTGAAAACGGGGTATTTTATTATTAGCAAAACGTCTATTTGTACCGAATTTAAAAAACAATGCTTTCATCAAAAGAAAGGCCATCTTTCCCGGATTACATGACAACATTTGAAAAACTCTTACTACCATCATTATTAGCAGAACATCCAACGAAATTATTTCTATTAAATGTTTGAATAGGTATAAAACCAAAATGTCTACAGACTTGGGCCCAGAGTTTCTAGAAAAATACACTGCCATCGAAAATAATCTGAAAAAGTTTGTTCATAAGGATTTTGGTTCATTATTGTATTATTTAAATAAGAATCAACCCAAAAGTTTTTCAACTTTACAGGCGATTTATGAGAAAACCAAATATATCTGAAGCCACCGAGGAATTTAGCAATTTAGCTGTACAATGTGAATTGGCTGAGCAGCCCCCGTTTGCTGGAATATGCTATTTAGAAGCAGCCAAATGCGAGAGCACTTAGATACGATAGGATTTTTACCAGCGCCGCGGTGGCATGCTGGATAGTAAATTGGAGCTCGGTCGCTTTTTCTATGAGCGCTTTAATGTGGACAGGGTCAGGGGGGGAGGAGGGTTCTGGTCAGTGGAAGCGCCCCGAGAAGCTTGGTCGGCTTCCAGTTCTCTTTCCAGCCGGTATTGCTGGCTGGAGGATTGGCTGGTAGGAGCCTTCTTCTGGTGAGAGCCGCGGGGGTTGTAGAAGTGGGGTTCAGGCCACTTGCGAGGGGGATTATTGACTGGGCGGCCCGAGATGGGGTGGTTGGTAGAGGGAAGGGGGGGTATTCCGCTAGAGAAGCTGCGGGTTGTGCCGGCCTGTTAGGGTAGTCCCGGGGTGGCTGATTAGCGCCCTGTCTCGTCTGCTCACGCCGATGCGTGTTTAAGGGGATAGGGTTATTGAGACCCTGGCGATGCTCCCTGTTCGCATTATAATTGCTTCGGTAGTTGTTGTTTTTGTTGAAGTTTCTATTTTGGGGCCTAGCAGGGCACCCACCGTAATTGGCCGTATGGGCCCCGTCGCATAGAGCACAGTTTGCTGGTGTGCTCTGGTCCTTCGTACATTCGGATGAACGATGTGAACCTGCGCATTTTACGCATCTTTCTTCTCTGTGGCAACAGGTGGCCGAGTGCCCGTGAGCCTGGCAGCGGAAACACTGCCCCACTCTTGTTTTATTTCAGAGGGATTCAACTTGAATCCTCAGCCGGAAGATGCTTAATAGCGAGGAGAATATATTTTTCCCCGCTTCGTTCTTCGTCAGAGTGACGAGCACGAGGGGGTTAGGCTTTTTCGTGCGCCCGTCTTTCATCCGGTGAACCGAAATTACAGGATAGGAACGAATTAATTCGTCCTTGATTTCCTCTGAGATGTCCTCCGGGATGCCTCTGAGGACAACCCTCAGGTGCTTCTCCTCGGGGAGTCAGAATGAGTGGAATTCCACTTTCCTCGAAATAAGGTTACGCGTCACCGCTTGATGGTCGCGCGGCGTTTTGGTGATGATGTGCAACCCGTTGCCCATATTTTTTGCCGAAAAATCTATGCCCTTGTCCTCTAGGGCGCGGAGAAGGGCCATCGTGTCAGACTTCCTATGTAGAACGATGGGTGGATTTCTCATCGATTTTTTTTATTGCTGAGGGCTCTTCGGCTTGAGCCGGGGATGTTGCGGGCTGGTCCTCTTGGGACTGAGACGCGCGAGCTGCTGGCGAGGGAGTCCTTAGAGAGTCGTATCTGTTTGGCGATTTAAGGAGAGCCTCCGTGAAGCTCTTGTGGATCGGGGAAGATCTAGGGACTTGCCAGCTTCTTGCGTCGCAAATTCGCGGTTTATGAGCACGTTCAGGTGCTCCTTTTCTTCAGCTGAAAGCTCTTGGTTTTGCCTTGCAAACATGAAGGCGGCTAGACTGTTTTCAAATACGTCAGCAGTATTCATACTGATTTATTTATTATTCGTTATTGCTGAAAAAATCCTTTTTGCACCGGGGGTTGCTAACCGAAAAGAGAAAGCTAAGTGCACGGCTGCTAATTGCCTGAAAATTCACGGAAGGTAGGTCTGGCTAATTGCTTGTTACACTCGGGTAGCAACTACCGCTATTTATTTTATTTACAAGGGGGTTTATGACAGAAAAGATAAAGTTGTTAAAATATACCTGGGTTTCTATATAGCTCGATGCACTACTAATGAGTTTTTAATTGCCTTTTGGCCTGGGAGGCCGTAATTCGAGGAAATCGGAGAAACTAGGTTTGTTTTTACGCACGGAAGATAATATTTTTGATCTTTACATGTAGCAAACACTTTGTGGGAATACATAATTATAAAAAATAAAAGAACTTTGTTTTGTGGAATTAAAACAAAGTTATTTTATTTTTTACGTTATGAATGGCGATTTAGGGGAAAAAACGCCCGAGAAAGATTGTGATTTTTATTAAGTCAGGATTTTAAGTCGATGTACTCTGGATAAAAACAATAAACACTTACTGAGATCTTCTGAAGGAGACTCGCTTTGGGCTGGAGATGCTTCTGGCACTTTGAGACACACGATCACACACGACCGGACACGATCACACTGAATTATTAGATACACACGAATACATACTCTATGAAAGTGGGCGTATAACAGCCTGGTCACGAAGTGAAAAAGATTCCCCCCTGGAGATAAAAAAAACCCGTATAAGCAGGCTAAGATAACACTTTTTTTTATATGAACGACTTGGTATGCTATAATTGCCAAATACCTGCGTGAGCAGATACGGAGCGAAAACTATATGCGGATGCGAGAAAACTGTTTAAAACAATCGGGAACGTAAATAAACTGTAGTGGGCACAGAAGATGTTTACGCTATTGAGGTTCGAAGCAGAATGATTTGGACATGTTTGAGGTGATTTTCTCACGAAAACGGCACTATAAAAATAATCCATTTATTATTATTATTATAGTGGTTAGATATAAATATTGCAATACCACTGTTTTTGTTTAACTTTGTAGTTGTTGCATACTCGTAGTAAGAGAATCCCGTAAGATTATAATTCAGTTCGAGTATAATGTCCGGGAAATAATTTATTGCGTTTAAAGATATTAACTCATCCAAGTTATTTTCGATACTTCTTATATTTATATGAAATAAGGTAAATCCTTTATCAGAGCAAAATTTAATTTAAATCTCTTCGTATATGGAGTGACATAATTTTTCTTCTATGTGATTTTTTTTTTATATAATGCATTACATATAAACTCAGTCATTTTTAAGTTAGTTTGAGGAAATATAAATTACCATATTTATTCATAGTCGATGCGCTCTCTAGCAATTTGAAGTATTTTTTTGCCGGTAAACACATTTAATGCTATCAACCCGATGTTCGGTGGAATAGTTCATATCATACCTTTTGTTTAGCACACAGCGATTGTTGCAAATTGCATTTTGTTCTCTGTTGTCACATTTGGAAAGTATGTGTTCCTTAGTGCGAGGGGGCAATAGGTGGCTGCGTCCTGTCGAGACATCTTTGAGCTGTGTGCCGAACTTAAGGCAATGGTAACATTGCGTGAGTGAGTTACAATCTTCGACTCTCTCGTTGGAATTTTATGTTTATTTTTTTTTGTCTAATATTATTCTTCATTTTCCGGTTGTTTCAATAATGTAGTTGGTGGGTGGTGTTGTTTTCTTTACCTTCATAATGTTGATTTTTTAACTCTGATAAGTTTAATATTGTTTTTGTCTTCTCTAGTTATTCCTTCATTTTGTTGTAGAATTCCATCTATAATGTCCTCTTCAGTCAGTTGGCATTTTTTAACATCAAGAACGGTTTCTTTATTTTTTATTTCTTCGACCAAAATCTTGTTTAACTGTTTTGTTTGCCAATCTTGTTCACGCCATTAACTTCTACTTTAATTTTTGTTAAATTAATATTTTTTTGCACTTGTTGTTTTTATGTCCTCCGCGTTCAACGTTGAATGATTTTGTATCCGCTGTTTTGTTATTGTCACAGACTTGGGCGTATGTTTTTATGTCCTCCGCGTTCAACGTTGAATGATTTTGTATCCGCTGTTTTGTTATTGTCACAGACTTGGGCGTATGTTTTTATGTCCTCCGCGTTCAACGTTGAATGATTTTGTATCCGCTGTTTTGTTATTGTCACAGACTTGGGCGTATGTTTTTCGGTTGCTTACCAGGATTTCTTGGAGTTTGTTGGTGTATTGTTGGTTATTAAAAATCATACTTTCTTGCAATTCTATGATTTTTTTGCAAATTCTACGGGCGGTTCGGTCTACTTTCGCGAGACAGGAAAAAGAAAAACCGTCGGGAAAATAGTGAATTTCGTGTCTTGCGAAAACAAACCTTGAGGTGTTTTAAATGGATAGGGCGCATGGTCGTTTTCGGCGAACCAGCCAAGTGACAGATTTGCTCACTTTGAATTTTTTCTTCTGGAGATATTATACTTTGCTCCGATGATACATTTATTTTGGAGTCCTCAACGGAAGAGATTTTATTTATGAAATGTTTTTAAGAATTTCTTGCGTTTCCATATTGGGTAGATAGATCTATAGAGATATTGTTTGTACACTATAACCAATATACAGGACTGTACTCCTCGGGTGCCGGAGCGAATGATTAAAGCAATTAGTTGGTCGATAGTAAATTGTTCCTCCCAGGTAGTTTGTTGGTCACTGAGGTAATCCTCCGACCTGATCTAATTGTATTCTTCATTACTCTTTTGAGGTACTTTGTTATTTAAAATCTGTACATTTGGTTCAGTTTGTTGGTGGTTGTACATTACTAAATTCAGATTCATTCAATGGCATTTCAATTGAATCCATACCATACTGACAATGAACCGGAATCTGAAGGAATGTCGTCTAGGCTTTCCATGTCTAGTAGCATATATAATATATTATTTATTTCAAATCTGGCCTTGCACTGCGACTGCGGGTGTGTAGTAAATTTTCTCGAATGTGCACCTATATATAATCCATAACTTGTGAGATCATCCGTAATGGAGGATGAGGGTTCTTTTGGCTACTTTTGCCTTATCGCCTGTAACAAACGTTTGCGTGGCTTCTTTGTAAACTGTATTTTTGTACAATTTTTCTCTGTACTCGCTGTTGATTGCAAGACAGAAGACGGTGGTCGCAGTGTTGATGTAAACGGTGATCGCTGTGTTGGTGATGTGATAGGTGGTCTAGATTCTTCTGAACTCTGAAAAAAATTATAATTTTATTTAAACAGGTGCCTGCATCTCAAAATGAATGGAAAGGAATATGTAGAGGTTTTGACGCCAGATGGAATTTCCCTCATACTATTGGCGCGCTGGATGGGAAACATGTGGTCATGCAAGCTCCAGCAAATACAGGGAGTTTATATTACAATTATAAAAAGACATTCAGTGTCGTTCTTCTTGCAATGGTTGACTACAATTATAATTTCACACATGTGGATGTCGGCTGTTAAGGCAGAATATCTGATGGTGGCGTCTTCAGAAATTCTTGTTTAAATAGGGGCTCGAATAATGGAACCTTATGCATTCCCACCTGGGTTTTGTTTTTGTTTTTGTAGCTTTATTTAGATGTAAGCAAATTTTCATACATCTAGTAATAAAAAACATATAAGATACATTATAAAATAGAGTCATAAAATTATAACGGAAAGAATGCAGTTAATAAAAATTAAAAAAAAAAAGAAATACAGTTACCCCAGTTCAAAAAAAAATAAAAAAATAGGGTTTAAGAAATACAGTTAATACAAATAGAAATACAAGTCATAAATTATTCTTTATGTATATGGCACATGTTTTACGGAAAGTGCCAAGACTTGAGGCTTCCTTTATGGAATTTGGTAGGTTATTATAAAGTTTTTGCCCTTTATAAAACACGCTGTTCTGTGTACACGTAAGTTTTGTTTTGGGAAGCCTGGAGTCTCGGCAACTCCTCGTAGGATAATTGTGAATATTTTCATGATACATAATATTAGTTTGCAGATATTTAGGGAGCATGTTATTTTTAAGCTTGTAAATCATTGTTAATGTATTATATATTATATGTTGTTTAGTTGTCATCATATTTAAGTTTTGTAACATAGTTTTAACTCTAGTAAAGATATTACATTTCAGAATCATCCTCATTCCACTATTTTGTATAACCTGTAGTTTATTATTTTGGGCCTCGTTACATAAGAATAGAACACTAGAACAATAATTTAAATGAGGAGTTACAATAGAATTGTATACAAGGTGCGTTGTCTTGAGATCCAAGTTATTCCTAATTCTTTTTAGGAAGCCAACTTTTTTAGCAATTTTCTTAGATATGTATTCGAAGTGTTTGTCGAATTTTAATTTATCATCTAATATTATACCCAAATATTTAATACTATTAACCCTTTCTATCTTTATGTTATCAATGGTTAGTATTGCATGTTCGGTTCCACCTTGACTATCAATAATCAGAAATTTAGTTTTCATAACATTCAGTTTAAGTTTGTTTATGTTTAACCAAAGTGTTACATTATTTAAGTCATTTTGTATCTCTTCAATGGCGTCCTGTATTTTTTTTTCTGGCTATATATAACAATGTATCATCAGCAAATAATTTAATGGCACAATGCTTTAAAACTTTAACAATATCATTTATATATATAATGAATAACAATGGACCTAGGACAGATCCCTGTGGAACGCCATTACTAGTATGACGTGGATCTGATATTATACCACCATATTTTGTTACTTGCGTTCTTTCTGATAGATAATCAACGAACCAATTAATTTCTTTACCGTTAATTCCAATATTTCTTAATTTTTTTATTAATCTATCTCTATCGATTGTCTCAAATGCCCTTTTTAAGTCTAAAAATACTGCAGTAATTTTACTGTTTTTATCTCTATAATTTTTCCATTCTTGTATTACATAGTTAATAGCGGTTTCACAAGAAAATTTATTTCTAAAACCCGATTGTTGTCGAACTAATATCTGCTTTGTCTCAATATATTCAGTTAATTGCTCCTTTACAATGTATTCAAGTATTTGTTCATATTTGGGTAAGCAATTTATCGGTCGGAATTCGTCAATTTTTTTTGGGTTATCGATTTTCGGAATAGGAGTTATTACAGATGTCTTCCAAGTTTTGGGAAACACTCCACTATTCAGAGATTCATTGATAATTTGTACCATCGATTCGCCAATAATATTAATGGAGTCTTTGATTATATTTATTGTAATACCGTCTGGAGATTCCTTCGATTTCATGTTACTTAAGACTCTTTTTAAGTATGGTAAATCTATATTTTTAAACTTAAACTCTTCATCGGTGCATACAGTCCTGTCTATGTCTAGTTTGTTAACAGGACATTCTGGAATACTTTCGCTTATAAGATCTATGCTCGATATAAAGTGCTTGTTAAATTTTGTCGCTATATTCTCAATTTCTTCTTCATTTCCATCTGGGAAATCAATCGATTTTACAACTTCTTTTTGTTTGCCCTTTATGATTCTTTTTAGTGTTATCCAAAGTTTTCTTGGCTCATTCTGTTGTGTTTCTAATTTTTGTTTATAGTAATCGCACTTATGTTGTTTAATTTGTTTTGAATAAATATTGCGAATTTTTTTATATGAATTCCATTTTTCATTGGATTGTTCCACTTTTGCCGCTTTATATGCATTATCTCTCTGTTTTTGAAGGTTATGTAATGGTATCGAATACCATCTGTTAGTATTTTTAAACTTAACACTTCTTATCGGCATATTTTTGTCGACTGCCGACGTCAAAATTTTGATGAAATTTTCTGCTTTGTCATTTAATGAATTAGACTCGGTAATTTGTGAGATACTATTTTTTAAAGTTTCACAGAATTTAGAGTGATCATAGTTCTTTTTATCTCTATACATAATTTTCCTTGACTCATTTTTTATTACACTCGTTTCAAGTAGTGTTATTATGTTTTCGTGGTCTGATATTTTTGGTGTATCCACAACCTTTACGTTCAAGTAAAAATGATTTGATATAACCAAATCAATAATGGTTGCTGATGCTTTTGTTATTCTCGTTGGTTTTGTCACAAGCTGTTTCATTCCTAGATCATTCACTAAACTTTGGAGTCTATTACTGTAGGTATTCTTTACTTTCATATCAATATTAAAGTCACCAGCTATATAAAACATATCTTGGTTTTTCATATTTTTAATACACCAACTTTCAAAGAAATCTAAAAATTTCGAATGGCTTTGGTTTGGTGAGTGGTATAATACAGAGTAGGTTCCTTTAATCAAGTTTTTTGTTATTTGTGGTGCCTTTCTCTGGAAGAGACATGGGTACCATACGTCATCACAGGCGATGATACCTTTCCTTTGTGGGAGTTTCTAATGAAGCCATATAGTGGGGAATTTCAACAAGGCTCGAAAGAGTGCATCTTTAATTACAGATTATGTGGTGCAAGAAGGATTGTGGAAAATGCTTTTGGAATAATGCCATCGGTATTTGAAGTTTTCAAGAAACCCCTGACTGCGCAGGTCAACACTGTAATTGTAATTCCAGTGATAATAGCTTGTGTCGTTTTACAACGACTTGCGTCTTAATTATTTGAGGCCAAATAAGATCTGTATTCACCCAGTGGTACTTTAGATGATGAAAACTTAGAAAATGGTGAGATAATACCAGGGCAATGGAGAATGGAACCGCAGCAGAAGCTTTTCAACATTGCCAAGATTGTCACGACGATCACCCATAGATAATCAGATGATACGTGATGAGTTAACCTTTTGTTTTATCGGTGCAGAAGGAATGGTACCGTGCCATGGCAAACAAAACAATGTATATTAAATGATAAATTATGAGTAAACACTATACTGTAGTATGTTAATTTAATACAACACCTACCTCAGAATACGTCAGTTTATTATAGGTCTGGTGTGGTGTGTTGCCGTTGCCGTCCATAAGGCTCTCAATCTCTCTGAGCGCATACTACTTTGTGTTAAAAATTGCATCAGCCCCACCGCCTGTGCCCAAGCAACCTGCAAGTTATTTAACTTATAAAGGGTCCGCCAAATAACTTTTTTTTTTGAAAATGCTATAAAAAAAAACTACTGAATATTTTCTCAAATTTCTTTTTTTATTTATAAGTACAATCCTTCCGGTTAATAATGGAAAATAATTTCATTCAAATGGCTGCCTCGGCTGGCCATGCAGTAGCCTACACGATCGGTCCAATTTTTAAGCACATTATCGATTGTGTGCAGCTGTATTTCACCAATGGCTTCACGAATATTGTCCTTTAAAGCGTCAATTGTCTCTGGCTTGTCGGCGTAACATTTATCTTTGAGGGCACCCCACAAATAATAGTCCAACGGTGTCAAATCGCAGCTCCGAGGTGGCCAAACGACATCAGCTCTGCGGCTGATAATGCGATCTTCAAAAACAGGGCGCAAAACATCGAGTGTAGCTTCGGCTGTGTGGCACGTAGCGCCGTCCTGTTGAAACCAAATGTTGCCAATATCCTCCTCTTCAATTTTTGTGAACAAAAATTCGTTCAACATGGCCCGATAACGATCGCCATTGACTGTAACGGCCACTCCTTGCTCATTTTCAAAGAAAAATGGCCCAATTATGCCTCTGGACCAAAATCCGCACCAAACAGTGACTCGTTTTGGGTGTACCGGCTTTTCAATGTCTGCGTGCGGGTTTTCTGTGCCCCAAATACGACAATTTTGCTTGTTTACATACCCGCCAAGATCAAAATGAGCTTCATCCGAAAAGATGATTTTTTTGGCAAAATCGGCATCTTCTGTAAGTCGATCGCAGGCCCACTCAGCGAAGCGAAAACGCATTGGATGGTCAGTTGGCTTCAACTCCTGAACCAATTGGACTTTGTATGGCGTCATACCAAGGTCTTTATGCAAAATTCGTCTCAATGATGTCTCCGAAATGTTCAATTGTTGAGAACGACGGTGAATTGATGTTGATGGCGCTTCACGCACACTTTCTGCCACAGCATCGATATTCTCGGGTGTACGCACTGTTTTTGGCTTTTCACGCTTTGGTTTATCGATGAGGATGCCAGTTTCTTTCACTTTTTTCACAAGATAACGAACATACGGAGCTGACGGTGCTTCTCTTCTTCCAAAAACCGTACGCAATTTTCGCACACATTCTGCAACATTACCATGATTTTCAAAGTAATGTCGCAATATTTCCCAGCGTTGTTCAAGCGTATACACAACCATATTCGCTCAGCGGAAGGATAAAACTAATTATCTGTCAAATCAGACATGAGCTAAGTGTTACCATTCACGAAATAAGCACTAGTTGAAAAAAAAAACTTTAGATGGCGGACCCTATATTTATATGTAGATACTTTTAAGAAATAAAATTTCCACGATTCACAAACATTTCACTAAATAATATACAAATATAGCAGTTGGGCTGAAAAGTTAGTAGGCTAACATAGTAAAATACATTTTTTTGGTAAAAATCCATTTTATTATTCAATATAGTTGCCTTCGAGGGCGATACAACGATTGTAACCCTCATACAGTTTTTATAATACGATTTCTCTTTAGCCTTAAAATAATATTACCTCTTCATCAGCGCTGAATTTCTTCCCGGCGAGCATTCTTTTGAGGTGTGCAACCGGGAAAAAGTCACTGGGGGCAGGTCTGGAGAATACGATGGATGGAAAGCAATTTGTAGCCTTCATACAG